>VNKC01001636.1:26858-58093 GCA_008042775.1 Drosophila pectinifera | reverse complement strand
CAAGTTATGAATATTTTTATTTTTTTTATCACCCAAAAATCCGCATTTGATGTCTTCTGAAGAGCATAATTTGGCCAAAAATGGAATGACAGCCAAATGCCGTTCATATTCGGAATCGCCGCTAAAGTCTTAATTATTTAATAATAAAATATTGCCTTAAAAATGATTTGACCAAAAATTAGGATATAAAAATGCCGATTTAAGGACCCAAAAATCCGCATTTGATGTCTTCTGAAGAGCATAATTTGGCCAAAAATGGAATGACAGCCAAATGCCATTTATATTCGGAATCGCCGCTAAAATCTTAATTATTTAATAATAAAATATTGAATTAAAAAAGAAGTGACCAAAAATTAGGATATAAAAATGCCGATTTAAGGACCCAAAAATCCGCATTTGATGTCTTCTGGAGAGCATAATTTGGCCAAAAATAGAATGACAGCCAAATGCCATTCATATTCGGAATCGCCGCTAAAGTCTTAATTATTTAATAATAAAATATTGCCTTAAAAATGATTTAATCAAAAATTAGGATATAAAAATGGCGATTTAAGGACCCAAAAATCAGCATTTGATGTCTTCTGAAGAGCATAATTTGGCCAAAAATGGAATGACAGCCAAATGCCATTCATATTCGAAATCGCCGCTAAAATCTTATTTATTTAATAATAAAACATTGCCTTAAAAATGCTTTAATCAAAAATTAGGATATAAAAATGGCGATTTAAGGACCCAAAAATCAGCATTTTATGTCTTCTGAAGAGCATAATTTGGCCAAAAATGGAATGACAGCCAAATGCCATTCATATTCGGAATCGCCGCTAAAATCTTATTTATTTAATAATAAAACATTGCCTTAAAAATGATTTAATCAAAAATTAGGATATAAAAATGGCGATTTAAGGACCCAAAAATCAGCATTTTATGTCTTCTGGAGAGCATAATTTGGCCAAAAATGGAATGACAGCCAAATGCCGTTCATATTCGGAATCGCCGCTAAAGTCTTAATTATTTAATAATAAAATATTGCCTTAAAAATGATTTGATCAAAAATTAGGATATAAAAATGCCGATTTAAGGACCCAAAAATCCGCATTTGATGTCTTCTGAAGAGCATAATTTGGCCAAAAATGGAATGACAGCCAAATGCCGTATACTGTCCGATTCGCCGTTAAATTCTTAATTATTTAGAAATTAAATATGGGAAANACTGTCCGATTCGCCGTTAAATTCTTAATTATTTAGAAATTAAATATGGGAAAAACAAAGAAAAAAAATTTTGGTCGATTTTTGAAAAAATGATAAGGGGTTACATCATTAAAATTTTCAAAAATTGAAGAAAATTTTATTTTCTTTTATTCTTAAAGTAGGTATGCAGATTAATTAACCAAATAAAATCTAACAAGGAATAGCTTTCCGATTTGAAATTAAGGCTGTTTTGGCCAAGTTATGAATATTTTTATTTTTTTTATCACCCAAAAATCCGCATTTGATGTCTTCTGAAGAGCATAATTTGGCCAAAAATGGAATGACAGCCAAATGCCATTCATATTCGGAATCGCCGCTAAAATCTTAATTATTTAATAATAAAATATTGCCTTAAAAATGATTTAATCAAAAATTAGGATATAAAAATGGCGATTTAAGGACCCAAAAATCAGCACTTGATGTCTTCTGAAGATTGGTATTACCATCTATGAACTTGAATCAAATTAATTGTACTTCAGTAAATTAGTTTATAAAAAGAGAGAATCGATTTCAGCGGAAATTTGAACTGCAGCTAAACCTTTAAGCTGCCTTAAGTTACTGGAGTCCTCTTTGATGTGAATGACATTATTATTATACCAACGGAAATCTGATCAAATGGCTTGTATAATTAGTTAAGCTAAGTGGATAGGTTTAATTGTGAGGTTTCTCCACCTTAGCAAAAGACCTTTGTGAGTTCGTGTTACATCTATAAGTATTTTGTATATTTATTTTTGAATTTATCATAAATTTTTTGCTTGAATTCCAAATACACATCGATAGTTCCTCTCATCGCATAAATGTAAGATTTAAGTATAGATCATAAACATATAACATAACTTCGATTTGCAAGCGAACAGAAGAATCGAACGGATTTATCTATAAAAGATGCGTCAATTTAATTTATATGCTGTCCTTCATATACATAGATAATATATAACAATTACGATTACAAAAATACACGACGACACAACTACACTTCTATGTGAGTGCGGAACAGAGGAGGGATGGGGGCGGTGTTTGTTTGTTGATCGGATGGGAAGGGGGTGAAGGAGAGCGGGGGCGGGAGCACAGCTTGGTTGAAAAATGAATTTCGTTTTCCTGTCGTCGTTGCTCGCATTAGGGCGACAAGAGATAAAGTTTTCTATAATGTAAGCGTTAAATATATATTATTTTTATATTATATATATATATATAAGAGCGTTCATATATATATATATATACATATATATATATGGTATGTATGTATGCATGTTGTGTGTGAGGTTGTGGGGAAATCGGGAGGTATGCCTATATTGTTTTCAATGACTTAAATAACTAGAAAACATCATAATCGTCGTCAGCAGCAGCATGCAGCATCATTGTCATCCTGGATCCGTAATCTCCGGTGTTACTTGCAGACGAATTTATACTCGAAGCCTTCGGAAGTCGCCGCTTTCCCTATCCTGCTATCAGCTGCAGCTCTGCATGTCGAAGGCATCGGAGGCCACACTTTATTCATTTTCATATCTTCACTGTTTTTACTTATACTCTTGTTTGTTTGCAATCCGTTCACTTTAAGCCTAAGTTCTAAGTTCATTTTTGCTCTGTTTTTTATGTGTTTATATATAAATATTGTTAATGCATTGTCTGTGTTGTTGTGTTTCGTTTTGTCTTTGTGTGTGTTATCATTACAGTTAATTTTAATTGTAATAAAGACGACGGCATTCTAGGAATTGTTGATGCACAAAAGCAAATAGTTATTAGTTCAATGCTCCAATGCGCTCGTGTATTTGTTTTTAATTTGTTTTCTAATTCACCGGGTCGAATCGGATCCTCAGATTATCCCCTCTTTTAATCCGAGATATTTCCATGCTCATATATTATCTCTATCTCTCTCTTCTTCCTCTGATTCTCGCTCTCGCTCTGTTCCAGCGCTGCTTGAGTTTCTCGGTCGCTACTACATTTCATCGTGGTTGATTGATTGATTTAATTTCCAGTTGATTTGATCAGATCCCGGATACGGAGCGGATGCGAATGCGAATGTGTGCGGCCTTAGTATCTGCTGCTGTTGTTAAACTGCGAGTTAATGGCCGTATTAACGGCCGAGGATGCTGCCTCCTGGACGTGCTGATTCCGCATAAACTCTGTGGTGAACTCCGCCTGGGCCTTGGCCATGCTGGCCCCGGTGCTGCGATAGATCGTATGGATCTTGGTGATCATCAGCACATTGGCAACGGCCACTGCGGCAAAGGCAAAGGATATGATCAGCAGTAGAATTCCCACAATGATGCCCGACGCCTGGCCATCGAACTGGGCAATGGACGTTATGAAACCGCAATAGCCCATCTTCTCGAAGCCCACTGCCTGAACGATCGAGTACAGGGTTTGAAAGAAGTAAATGAAGAAGAACACCATGAAGTTGAAGCTCGAATCGTTGCGGAATGCCTTGTACGCCGGTCGGAACCTGGCAATTAAAGAGGAAAAACGTCCATTAGTTACCATTGATTTCTATCTTTGTTAGCGATAAATAACACTTGATTGATGAAAAATACAAGCATGTAAATAAATACTAAATAAAAATAAAACTAAGAAATCCTTATCCTTGTTAAAAGTATTAACTCACCAGCAGACATAGGAGGCGGGCGAGAAGAGTAGCGTGTAGAAAATGGCCAGGAAGAAGGTCTCAATTTGGCCAGCATGGAACAGCAAAATGAGACCACCGATCACATTGGCTAACAACGTCATGGTGTAAACTATAACAAGAGTAGAAACCGCATTTGTTTATTAGGAATTCAGACATACTATAGGGTAAATAAACAAATAATCGTATATATTCACTATGCAACGATGTATATTCCTGTTGATATCAATCATAAAGTGACATATTTAAACTACACATAAGTGTCTATCCCATTCTGTTTTAATCACAGAACTGCTTACCTATGCAGCTTAAATAATGTCCTGTTTTATCATTAAAAGAAACCCCCTATTAAGCCAAACAACGAACACACCTCCGAAGCCATTAGCCACATCTATCTGATTAATCACTCCACCTGACCGTGCGCGACACGCGATGACTAATCCCTAGCCCGTTGTGTTATCAGTGAAAAGAGAAAAATGCGAGTAAAAAAACAGCCATATACTCACAGATCCAAATGTAGTACAAGAACTTGACCAATTTCTGGAACTCGGGCGGTATCTCCACCTCAAAGTCCTGGTAGAAACACGGCTTTACACAGAAGTTATCCGGCAGCGGTGGCCAGTTGTGCAGCTGCGGCACATTACCCTGCAGCTGCTGCTCGCGACGGTCCAGCTCGGCAGCCTTGCGGTCCAGCTCCTCCTGGCGGCGCTAAATATATATAAGCATAAACAAATTATAAGTATTATATTAACGGTAATGCCTGACTTGAAATACGTTCTCTTAGCGAAACTTTACCCTTTTTCGCTTATCACTAATATATGATCATAAAACCATTAAAGTTTAAATGGAAGATAGCGAGCGGGAAGCAATGCTTAGTAATAATAGAGAATTTTTCGAGATAGGCATACTATTTCTTTGTTTGCTATTCTTGCCAGTGAGTTCTTATTTTAATTATAATTCTCTTTCAGATCTTACATAGATATAATAACTCCTACTATATTTTATGGGGAATGGCAATAATTTATAGATAAGTCCCAATTTTGAGAACACAATTAATCTTTCAGTATTTATTGAGAATAAATGTAAGATATTTGCTAAAAATAATAAACTAAGCTTTGAAGTCGCTTTTGAATAAGTAATAATTTCCAATTAGTTACTTTTCTTACTTTTCCCGATAATGCCAACGTTTAAGATGTACTTCAAGTTAGTACTAAGTTCATAAATTAATCTTTTGTGATAAGTAGTAAGTATTAATTAACTCATTTCGATTGTAAACGCACATTCTGCAAATTAGCAATGATTTGGTGACTAACAGCGTCTTTGTGGGGCCAAATGAAGCCCGGCAAAGGCTAAGGGAAACCGCAGTCTGTACAGTGAAGACCCTTCGCGCGCAGCCAATCTTATGAAGATGACTTTATGCCGGATTTATCAGATGATGGAGCGTGCGTCGCTTATCTCTTTATTATCTCCCCACACAAGATATGCCGCATTTTATGGGCGTTGCGAGATGCGAGCTCCGAGATGCTAGGTGCTCGATGGGGCCTCACTGTACCTTGGGTAATGCGAGTTACTCTCGAGTTTCCCCTCAACTGGCTAACTGGGTTACCTGCAGCTCCTCCGAGGTGATCTGTATGCTGGTGCTTGGCGCCGAGGCGCCCAGCGAACTGGTCTGCGGGGGCGGAACGTTCTGCGACAGCGGTTGGACCACCGCCGCTGTGTTCGTCGAGTTGATCTGCAGCTGCGGCTTCGCTTGCTCCTCAAACGGATTGTAGTCCTCCAGCGAGACGAGCCGCGCGCCGCCCTGCATTTGTCGTGCCTGCTGGATTGCGGGGTCCTAAGGGAGACCGGAAGCGGTTCGCAATTTTTAGCAAAAATATTTCCCAATAAGTTCAACATATGTGACGAATGCACCCACACATACACACGCACGCCCACTCTGCCACAGCAGTCAGTCACCTACGTGTGTGTGTGTCGGGTTTTCTTTTCTGTGTATTTCTGTGTTCTCACCGCAAACGGATTGTCCAGATTGGGCTCCCCGAAGGGATTCTCGTCGAGACCGGAGTTGGACATGGTGTCTACTCTTGTGTTCAGGCTGTGACCAGGGAAAACGCTAGCGACTCGCACTCTACTTTTAGCTGTGGGCCTGTGTGTATATTTTCCCTGCAAACTCAAAGCTGTGTCATCTAGAGCTGTCCCACCGCCTATCGATGCGACTATCGATGAAATCGGGCCGGTATTCGTGGCTGCGCGCAGACACAATTAGCGATGACTCGTGTCGTGTAACGCCATACTGGCGATATACCGATTACAGGAATCAAATCAACCCTAAATAATAATAAAAGCTAAGACTTGTATAAGAAATTTAGATTCTTGACCCACAACATTTTAATTATAATTCGAATGCCAATAAGATAAATAATATATTAACATATAACATAATATATAATATAATATATAAATATTTTGGGTAAAGAAAATTAATTTCATTAACCGAAGCTAATGATTCGAATAGAATCAGAACTTAATTGGTCATTTTATACGATTTTTAGATATTTGATTAGATTTTTAATAAAATTGAAAGAAAAAAACAACATTTACGAAAGTAAAATAGTACAATGATAGCATGGTTAACATATTAAAAAGAAAAAGGTTGCGTTCACAAAATAAGAGTTTCAAGTTGAGTTTACATTTCTAATAGCATCAAAGGGCTGATTGTGTTTCTTTTGTGCTCAAGTTTAATTTACGTAATCAATCAAAACTTATTTATTGAAATAAAAGTTAAAAAAATTAAGAGCATTTTATAATTCTACCATTGTATTATGGTTAGGATGGTTTCGGACGTTTTAATTATTTATTAAAGTGTCATCTCTACGTCTTACTCATCGCTGCGGTCCACCTCTTGCGTGAGAATGTAAACAAACCAACAAGGTGGCAACTCCGTAGCACCAGTCTCGCATATTTCGCTGCTGCAATAAATAATTCGCGATTCTCCCATCTGATTTTGTAAATAATAGTAAATGAGCGCTGCGAAACAAACGAGAAAGCTTTACTAAACCAAAGCACAATGGCTGATCGCGCGATCAAGCTCCTGGTGATCGGGGAGAGCGGTGTGGGCAAGTCCAGGTGCGATAGTCCAGCGCTCCATTTCATTATTATATTTATCCGCTGCGTATATTCCGCGGAGCAAGCGCTTGCATCATTGTTTTTTCTATTTCAACATTTCTCCTTTTCCCCGCAGTCTGATTCGTCGCTTCGTAGAGAACAAGTTCGACGACAACCATGACGTCACGATCGGCATGGACTTTAAGAGCAAGGTGATGAATGTGGACGGCATCGACTATAAAGTGGCGCTGTGGGACACAGCGGGCGCCGAGCGCTTCCGCAGCTTAACGCCCAGCTTCTACCGCAAGGCTCTGGGCGCCATTCTCGTCTACGACATCACAAATCGCGACTCACTGGTCAAGCTGGAGGCGTGGCTGGCGGAGTTGGACAGCTACAGTGACAATCCGAACATTGCCATCATTGTGGTGGGCAACAAGATCGATCAGGAGCGCCTGGTGGATCGCGAGGAGGGGCGCAAGTTTGCCCGCAAGCATCGCGCCCTGTTCATCGAGACGTCGGCCAAATGCGATCAGTTCGTCAGCGATGTGTTCAAGGATATTGTGGAGAAGGTGTGTCCTAAGACGCTTAATTATTATTCCACTCTTACCTGAACTCCATCTGCTTCTCCCCCTGCACAGATCGTCTCCTCGGAGTACTTCAACAATGGCAACGGCTCGGCGGGCATGGACATTGGCGGTGATCGGGAACTGGAGGCAAGCGCTTCCACGTGTTACTGTTGATATTCGGATGTTGTATTTATTTTGTGTATTTATTTAATCGTTCAATATCATTAGCATAAAGCCAAAACCTCAACGTTCAATCTTATTAAACTCTTAAACATTGATCCGAGAATCAATGGTTCCGCTATTTACAATATTCTCTATGTGATTTATATGAAATTGGAGGCTTCATATATCAGAAAAGTTATCTTAACTATATATGTAGCTCGAATTTTGTATAATCTCTAACTGATTAAAGACAATGGTAGACCTTCTTTTAATATCATCAGTCTTTGCTGAGGGATCCATGCAGTGGTTGGCCTAAAATGTATACTAATTGTTTATAATACTCTATTTAAGAACACGAAGCAGTTAAATCAAATCAAGTCCATGCAAGCCTTCTTCCACAGCCTGTTTTAAAATTAAAGTTAATACTCACTCTAAAATTCAAATTATTTCATCATTGGTCTTAAAAAAACGATAAGCTCAGAGTTCAAGCAATACAACACGTAAACGTTAAAAGTGAATCATAACTTCTTATTTTCTATCGGTAAGTGTGTTTTCAGTGAAGGCTTTCTTGCTATGCTTTTTTTAATAACAATGTGTAGAAGCGGAATCTAAGCTATCACTAAATAATCTAGATAAAACAATAGATTCTTGGAGAGTTAGTCCATTCAAATAGTCACGCAAAACACACTTTAATCACCTTTGTTATTACTTATTCCATTATCAGATCAAAACTCCAGTTGTCAATATTCTTTCCATTGTTTTTATTTAAATGAAGATAGTTTGTTTTATCTTTGCTCTCAAGTCAGAAATGGTTCTTGTTTGGAATACAAAAAAAATCAAAATGCATCGAAAAATGTCGATACCACAAACAAATTATAATAAAGTGCGGAGAATTGGAATTAAAAAAAAAAACAAAATGTACATGGGCTACGACGATTCTTCTGCTGGTGTCTATGTACGGCTGTTGTTTGTTGCTTCTGCTTCTGCTGCTAATGATTGTGTTTTGTGTCTCTTTTGTTTCATTCGCGAGTTTAGTGTGTATTTACAATAATCGATGATTAATTTTAGCCATTAACGCTAACAAGGTGGATCATTGAGAAATCATTGAGGTTGCTGCGCGCCTTGCTTCGGTTCTTTACTCATTACACTTCACTCCCTTTTGTTGTTTCCTTCATTACTTTTTATTACAAATTTTGCTATTGATTTTCACACACGTTGAATCAGCTTAGAAAAGAAAGCTTGACATTTGATTTGGCCGCAACAATTCCCGGAACACGCCCTGTATGTACAAAATTTGTAGTAAATCGTATTGGTTCAGCCGTAAATGTAACTTAGAGTCTATCTGTATCCGCCGCATTCGCATCTACACCCTCCTCAAGATGATCCCCCGATCCGCACCCCGAATCCCGCCCAGTTTCCCCAGTGGTGAGTGTTGAGCCGCATGCGAGCTGGCAACTACATCCTTCTACTTCCCCGCAATGCCGCTTTTCTTGGCGTCCAGTTCGTAGATGAGCAGTCGCCACATTTTCACCACAAACACCTCCGCCTCCTCATCCAGTACCTATATGCATATAAAAAAATGCAAGCGAAAGAGAGCGAGAAGAAATGTGGATTAGTCTTCAATCAAAAATTGCAGTTTATAAGCTAGCTGCGGCCAGAATAATAGCATTTAGATCTTTATGCTTATTATTTTGACCTCGACAAAATATGATAAACACCAGGGGACTCACCATTTGGACATCGTCGAGGATGCTTTGGGGCGGGCTGCCGGCCAACACTTTGGAACATATAAAGTCCACCAGCGTCGGCTCTGGCTCACCGATATACTCGATGATTTTCTTATTGATCCATGGACGTATTTTGCGTTCCATTAGACCGCTGTCAATCTCGTTGCGGTCAAGCTTATAATTAAATAGCTCCTCCTTTTGCGTGGGTATCCTGTCAATAATGCTTTTTATATGCCGCCGTTTTTCATCATACACCTTTGCACCATTCTCATCCTTTTTGGTGTTTGTAGCGGCAGCATCTGCGCTACTGCTCGCAGATGCAGCTGCCTCATTCTTACCGTGTTTGCCGCTGCTACTGCTGTTCTGTTTGTTGCTGCTGCCACTGCTGCCGTTGTTCTTGCCGCCGCCGGACGATGCTGAACCGGTGGTGCCAGATCCGGAGCCAGCCAGGGCAATCTTTTGGCTAACGGCAGCTGCGGCAGCGGTGGCCGCTGACACAGCGGAGCTCTGGCGATCCGCTGAGCTTATATTGTTGTTGCTGCTGCTGCTGGTGCTGTTCGCCGCGCCGCCAGCGCCGCCGGCTGGATGGGCCGATGATGGTGTGCTGTTGCTCATGTTGTCATCGTAGTCTATTGTAAATGGAAAGGGAAACAATGGTCAGTTGGGGATATCTTTGATGGGATCTCTAACCCAAAAGAGTCTATACTCACCTAGAGGCACCAGCTTGCGCTTCTTGGGATTGATGTTCTCGTCGTTGTCGTCGTCATTGACAAAAACGCCAGTTGCCTCGATCTTCTTCTTCTTGAGGTTGTTGCCCAACGTCAGCGAGATGAGTGGCATGGTCATGGGCGGCGTGGCCGAGGGCAGGTGGTGAGCATCGTGGCCCGATCCCTGGTCATTCAGCATCGCACTCTGCGTGGGCGTGTGGATGTGGGCAAGGGAATCGCGGGACTCACTGTTTTCCCTGCTCAAACTGTTGGGACGCGACGACAGGGACTTGTCATTGTTGTTGTTCTTGGCATAGCCACTGGCATTGGAGGCGGTGTCGGCCATGGAACCGTGGCCATCGTTGGATATGGAGTCATCATTGTGGCCAGCCAGCTCCGGATCGTAGCTGTCCGATGGGTGCGACTGGTTCTTGCGCTGCTTCTGGCCACCAGCCAAATTGTTAGCACCTTCGCCCGCCGCCGAGGCGGCCTGCTTGCGCTGGTGACCGGTCGACGCTGCCGTTGCCGCCGACTCCAGATTCACATTGATCAGGATGCGTGGCTCATACAGCTTGTCAATCTCACGGCGCGCCTTTTCATATTCGAGCGAGGGATTCTCAAACTCCCCGCTGAAGATCTTGGTCTTGAGCTCGGCCAGCTCGTCGGCCTCCTTTTCGCGGTCCTTGGAATCTGCGTCCGCTTCGCGCACCCTCTCCGCCAGTCGCTGCTGCAGTTCGCGGCCGCGATAATACAGCGAATCGTCACGCTCATCGTCGTAATCCTCAACGAACTCCTTTAGACGTTTGGCGTCGCTCTCCCGCTCCTCGTGCCGCAGCAGCTCCTTAAGGCGGTACTGCAAGAATAAAAGAGTTTAGCTAAAGTTACCCTAGGAGGATCCTTTGCTTACCTTCTCGTTCTCCTTAGACTTGCGCTTCTCGCGTATCTCCCAGTTGGAGAGGCGCTCCTGGTAGGCGGCCTCCTTTTCGCGCGCCTTCTTTTCAGCCTTCTTGCGCTCCCGCATCTCCTCCTCCATTTCCTTTTCGCGCCGCGAGTCCATCACTGGCTTCAGGCGCTTCTCCTCGCGCTCCCGCTCTCGTTCACGGTCGCGCTCCCTTTCCCGCTCCCGCTCGCGTTCCCGTTCGCGCTCCCGCATCTCGACGCGCTCCCGTTCCCGCTCCCGCAGCTCGACTCGTTCACGTTCACGCTCACGCTCCCGCTCACGTTCCCGCTCTCGTTCCCGTTCGCGCTCCTTGTCGCGTTGCTCGCGCATCTCCTGCTCACGTTCGCGCTGACGATCTTTGGAGCGCGACTTGGAGCGGCGCCGTCGTCTCTCCTTGGAGTCGGAGCGCCGCTCCTTGTGTGTAATATCAATGACGGGTGGCTCCTTGCGGCTCCTGCTGCCACTGCGTCCTGTGGCGGTGGAGGAGGAGGACTCCTTGGGGTCCTTGACAGCAGCTATATCCTTTACAGCAGTAGAATCCTTAACGACAGCGGACACTGCCTCCTTGTCGACAATTCCGATAATCTCATCGCCTGAAGCGGCTCCGGGGCCGCCGCTACCACCTCCGATTGCGGAGGCAGTTGTGGCACCGGAGGTGGCGTTGGCACTGGAGGTGGACGTTGGTGCGGACGAGCTGTTACTGGATTTGCTGGTAGATGACTTACGCTCACTATCACGCTGCGCCTTCTTACGCTCCTTGTCGCGTTCCTTCTCCTTCGTGGCCGCCAGCTTCTCCTTTTCCTTTTCCTTCTCCATCTCCTTACGGTGCTCATCGGCCTCCGCACGCTTGCGAAACTTGCCAATCTCGCTACTAATCAGGTTGCGCTTCTCCTCCTCCAAGGCGTTGTCGTTCAGCACCTTAATCTTGATGTCGTCCTCGCGTCGGGTCTTCTTGTTGCGACTGGTGCTGCCATACAGATCACTACGATTACTACCATCAAAGCCCTCGAACTCGTGCTTGTGCTCCTCAAGCAGATCGTGCATCTGGCTAATGGCGTACTCGTCCTCGGTCTTCTCATCCACCGAATTGGAACGATCGCCGTTCTTGCACTCCTGCTCCTTATAGTCCTCGATGAGCACCTTGTTCTTGGCATCCACCTTCGCAACTAGCTTCTTGCCATCGATCTCCATTTCGCTGAGCAATCGTACAGCACGCATGGCTGCAATGGGGCCGCTGTAAAAGGATTCAATAAGATTGGTTAGGGTTAGGACTTCAAGGGATTAAATAAAGTTTCGAGGGAAACCACATTACACGGCATGTTTTGCTTAATTATGTTAGAACCTTAAACCATTTAAAGTTAGTTTATAGCTGAGATGGAGTTTGGAGTACATTGAAGCCTTCGACAGAGGTTCAAACCCCTTTCCTATGTGGTTTCCGACTATAAATTGCCAAAAAATGCTCTTTAACTCACTCAAATTCACAGAAACCGAAGGTGGAGACTCGCTTCCAGTTGATCACAACGCCGCAAGTGGCCAGGATGCGTTTGAGCAGCACCTCTGGAACACGTTCGCTGATGTTGCCCACAAAGACGGTGATGATCGGACCACGAAACTGTGGCTGCGGCTCCGGCGGGCGATGGTATACCTGCGGCTGTGAGCTGATTGTTGCCGAGTTGCGAAAGTTGCGCGGTGGCGGATTGCCCATATTCTGCATCATCTGGAATCGTCAGGGAAGAGGAAAAAAATCTAGTTCAACTTGAATCTCAACGAATCATGGCGATTTTCTTACGTGCGGCGGCGGTATCGATGCATTCATGTACGGCGGCATAGGCGCCCCCCGTGGCGGGTACGACATATTGCCTGTTGTGCTCCTGTGCTGGCCAATTCTCTCCCAAAGTCCCTTCAATAACTAACAATTTTTAGCGTGTGTTTGCAAAAAATATGGTAAGCCGACAGTTCACACACAAACGGGCACGCACACATACACACGCACACAGGCTGGATGGGCGCAAACGCCACACGGAGTGGGAATGAGAATGTGCGGCGGTGTATGGACGTACTGTGTATTTGGAGCGTTTTGTCCCCGTCCGGATCACTGAGAATGCAGTTGCATGCGGTCCGGCTATCCAATTCGGCTTGCCCGCTGCTGCGGGAGGGGCTAGTTACACCGGCGCGTGCGAAATGTGCACGTAAATGGGTTGAAATTACCGAATTTTCACAAACTCTGCAGTTCTCCGCTGTTCTAGAGATGGAAGTTGCTAGCAAGCTGCTATCGGTTCGTGGCGTATAGCAAATCGATGACGGCGATATATCGATAGTCGTTGTATGGCAACAGCACTTAATGCTTACCAGCACTGCATTTACAGAACTTTTTAGTGGTGGTCAAGAAAAATCCCTCTATTTTGGAATATTTCAAATTTTTGAACACATTATTTTTTCCAAACACCTCTCCTTTCGTTGTGAAGTTTTCTTTTATACCCAGTATCCATAGGGCTCAGGGTATTATAACTTAGCGCCAACAGAAAATGTATGTAACAGGAAGAAGGAGGCTACATGTTCTTAGCACTATTAAGTTTTTTATTTCTGCATAATTAGACAATGTGAATTAGCCAGTTAATTTGTAATCTTTAATGGAGCAGATGAAAGAATAAGTTAAACCAAATAGTTAATTTTATTAAGGGTTAGCTCCTGCTCAAATTTTATATACTATTTGTTAGAAAAATGCATATATCACTTCACAAAATACACCCGTGAAAAGCATTATATTTAATGAAGAAAAATGGTTTACGAAAAAACATAATATATATAAATAATTCATTGAAGAAAGATACAGACTAAATCATAAGTTCTTCTTAACTTTCTTAAATCTCTAAAAGTACATTACAACATATACATATATTTTGAAATATTTTTCTCAGGTAATTGATATCAAAATTCCGGTTAGCTCTTATCCTGGTATTTGTGAACTGTGTCAAAGACGCCGCAGTCCTTGTTGCGAAACCACACATCCTCTGGCCGTACTTGAACTCGCTTCAAAGCATTATGCGAGCGATCTTCTATCCTGGGATCGTCATTCGAGAAGCGCAGCGTGCAGGAACCCTTGCACGTACCGTCCTCATCGAATTCGTAGATAACCATGTAAAAGAAGGGCTCGTCCAGGCAGTTGAATGACTCGCGCAACACTAAGGGTTTCGTATTTCCGTCCTGCCCAGGCGGCGCCTGCGAGTCCGTAAGGTCTACGAGTTCCGATTGCGGTGGCGATGTGATAGAGCTGGAGCTAAACCTAATTGTGGATGTGCTGCTCAAAGAGTTGGTGGTCTGGCGTTTGGTGTGAATCACCGTGACTTCGCTTATATTTGAGCAGGAATCATTCTCGTCGTCGGAAAATACAGGACCTTCGGATTCTGTGATGCCAGCTGAAGCTGTGAGCTGCGTCCCCACCTTGGTCACGAAGAACGACGTATCCACGTGGTCCTCCCCATTGAGCTTTAAACCTAAATTGGCCTGCCGCTGATCTCCAGTGGCCAGCTTCTTCTCCACTTCCTGGCAACCGGTGCACTTGAACTCGATGGGTTCCGATCCTTTTTTCAAATGCATCGATCGCATCAAGCATTTGGTGTGAGCTCCCATGGAGCCACACATCTGGCAGGCGATTATTTGCCAGGTGCTTTTGTTATAATTTCTGCCGTTTCCGCAAAGGCACTCCTCCTCATCGCAGCGCAGGGTCCGCATGTGCAGCTCCCGGTAGGCGTTCCTCTGCTGTTCCCACACAGCATCACGATTTGGCACAAAGATGCCCTGCAGTCGTATTGTGTCCCGGAACTTGGCCGATCGACACCAAATGCAGGTGAGATAATAGCCCGAGGACACGGCGTACTTCCGCATGCACATTTTGTGGGCAAAGCCCATGCGACAGCACTCGGGATAGACGACGTGGTGTAGCCCGAAGAGTATAATCCGGTTCAAGCAGATGTCACAAGTGACTCCGTTCGGCGGATGGTCCACCAACTTCTGCCTATAGTCGTCCATCGGCTGACAGGTGCTGCAGTAGCTGTAAAACTGGCCGCAGAACTCTGACGTGCAGCGATTCTCAATGCTACAGACCAGATCGAAGTACTTGCCGCACTTATGGCACGCGATGGTAGCCCCCGGCTCCCCGCAGTAACAGCAGATCCTGTTCCGGGCGGCGGCCACCTCCTTTCGAATGTCACGCACCAGAAAGCCCAGTATGCCGCTGGTGTCGTTGCCACGCTGCGGCAGATTGGTCGACAGCAGCTGCCAAAGGCGAAGAAACATAACAATTGGTTAGTTTTTGTATTATTTGCTCGTTTATGTACTTACCAGGCAGAAGTAGTGCACCTTCAACTGCATGCGCCTCATCCACTCGCCGAAGATCAATGTATCCCCTTCATTATCACTGGTTGACTTTCCGCACATATCGCAAGTTATCAACGCGGCTGGCGATTCCTCCATGTTTGTATAGTTCCCTTGTCGACTTAGCTGGATACTACGCAGGAGATAAATACCAAATCAAGCAGAACATCTTAAATTAATTTTAGATTTTTGGCTCGCCCGCCGCTGTTCTAGGGATGGAAGTCGCTACCAAGGTGATATCGGTCCATGGCGTGAAAAATATCGATAATCTGTGATTATATATGGCAGCACCAAAAAGAGTTTCCTGCAATGGTTGCAATGTATCAAGGGTCCACTATGTTGCAGTTCCTAACTGTCGAATGAAAATACAGAAATGCACTATTTTTTCTCCACATGCAGAGCTCTGATTCTGCTTCGCCGATGTTTTTGTTAATATCGATGTTAACTTTACATGATTTCGATAACTGCCTAAATTGAATTTGGCGGCCACTCAAGTAAGCAGTCAAAGGTAAAATGCAATAGGCAACGTACTGACACGGTTCCCTATTGATAAAAGGGTTCTCTCACTCTCTTTCCATCATCGTTCCTCTCTCTTTCTCTTTCTCTCGGCGGGCTCTCTAGCTCTCCCACTTTTCTGGCTGTTAGCTCGAATTCCAGCACATCCCAATGGGAAGCGGAAGAGATTGAATAGGAGTGGAGGGTGGAAGGGAGAGGTTGCGCACTTCCGTTATTACCGGTCCGCTCCCGTTGGATGATGTTATTGTTCTTTTCCTTTGTTGCTCTCTTTGCTCCAAATAAACGAGCCAAAATATCGGAGCACAGCATCGCATCACACGCTCTCCTCCAAAGTTCACACACACACAGGCAGTGACACTTTTCACACGCTCCCCATTACCCCTTTACCGCACAGCTGATGGAAAGAGTAAGAAAATGAGAGCGGAGCTAGAGAAAAGAAAATATGCGTAGATTGTAGGACAATGGGCAAATTATTTTGGGATTAATGTGTTTCCTATGACTTAATTGATCATAATTATATTTAATTTTCAAGTAATTAGTTATATATAAGCCCCGATGATAACCCTGATATGATTTTTCGAACAATACAATTTGTGGTGTCAAAAAGTATGCTATAAATTGTTTTGTGCCAATTTCTTGGTCGTGAAGTATTATTATGCTAATCCTTTTGAACGAATTTTATTGTAAAAGTGTACATCATTATAAATTGATTGCAATTCAATTGAATTTTATTAAAAATTATTTTAAAATACAACACAGTCACTGTTTCATCGGATATGCAGTATTCCGTCTACCAGCGCACTTGACTTTCTACCCTACTTTCTACGGCGCTTCTACGTCGCGGATTCGCGGATTACGGATTGCGATTACGGCGAACTCGAAACTTTGGCAAACAAAGCAATTGGAATCCGGTCAAGTGCGTTCTATGTTAGTTGTAGTGGCGGCGAATGCTGTTCGACAACCACCGTTGGCCTTACCGTTAGCATTAAACCGGCACCATTACACCGCTCTCTCTGTTTCCTTCCTGTCTCCCCGCTTCCCCTCTCTTCCAACAACGGCAGCAGCTGCGCGTTCTCTCGAAGAGAGGCTGTGGCGCAGCTCATTTTGATTTTGATTTGGGATTCCGCTTGGGTCTTCTTCATTCTAGAATTAAGTGCCGCCGCAGCAGGAGTCGCGGCACTCGGCATAAAATACAATTAATCGAGCACAAGACCGTTATACGACTGAAACGGGAACACCGGAACACCGGAACACGAACCGTAACCAATTTTTGCTCCTTTTTTTTTGTTGTTATTGTGTGTGTTTTTGTGTACATAACGGTACCTGCTGACTTACATATCCGAAGTGCTAAAAAAAAATAAACATAAAGCTCTGGAAAAAATTCTACATTTTGTTTATTATTTTTGCAGTTATATTTGTATTATTGTTGCAGTTATATCATATTAAGCAATGTGGAGCAATTACTTTACCGTTACTACCCTCTGGCTTTCCCCTAATATTCCCCTTTCCCTACCCCTTCTTCACCTACTTCCTTCTTTCAACTACGCACTTCCACGCTCATACGCACGCACTCTGGGATTTTATTGCGTAAAAAGCCAAGTGCGCAGCTAACTGCACTGCCACGCCCCTTCAACAAAAAGCGCCCACGCCTCTGGCTGGAGTCCTGGGCGAGAGAAGAAGGATAGAGAGCGAGACGGAGAGTACCACAATGAGAGAGGGATGCTGTGTGTGTGCTGAGTGCGAGTGTGAGCGTGTGTATGCGTGTTTTTGACACTTCCTTGTGCATTTTAGGGATACACACAATGTGCGTGTGCAGTGAAATGGAGTGAAAACGCCAAGGACCAAAAATTAACAACTTAACTTAATAAACTTGAAACATTAAATCAAACAAAACCCCCACCAAGTTGAACCAAAAACAACGATAACAAAAGAGGCGTACACACGTGACTGTGTGCGTTTGCGTGGGAGTGTATGTGTGTGTGAAGGAATTTCCTTCTGGCAGAAGAAACCCCGTTAGATAAAACCGTTGAAACTCGCGTGCAAGCGAGATGGACAGCTCGCCGGACCTGTCGCTGAAGCTGCGACGCGGCAGCAGCGATTCCCGTGACAACTTTTACATGGACTTTGCCCAGGGCATCGACTCCGACATCGAGGAGGTGGACACCACAGCGTCCGCCTCAGCCCAAGCACAGGCTCAGGGTCAGGAGGTTCCGCCGCCGCCGCCGCCGCTGCCCACAGTCTCGCTGGCCGAGGAGGTTATGCTCCTGGTGGCTCCACCGCCGCCGCCACTGCCCACGCTGCTGGGCCAGCCGCTGCCGACGCTGACCGAGACGGACGATATACCGCCGACGCCCACACCGCCGCCACAACAGGAGCGGGAGGAGGGGCAGGATCCCGAGGAAGAGGAGCCGGATGATGAAGAGGAGCAGGATCCCGAGGAAGAGGGAGCTGGTTCTGTGCTTGAACTGGAGTTAATACCACCGCCACCGCTGTCGCCGCTAGATGATGCCGGCTTGCGTACCGACGACGATGGCGAAGGCGAGGAAACCGATGATGCCGAGGAAGTAGTGCCCATACCACTGCCCCAGGAACAGGAGCAGGAGGAGGAGGAGGAAGAGGATCCAGAAGAGGAGCCAGAAGAGAATCCGGAAGAGGAGAAGGAGGACTCCGACGACGAGGATAAGTCAACGCCACCGCCGCCACTGCCGCCGCTGCCGTCGAATCTCTCCTATGTCCAGGGACACAATCTCGGCCAGGTAACACCGCCGCTTACCAAGTCGCCATCCACTTCGCCCTCGCCGCCCGTGACGCCACCGCCATGTCCGGAGTTGAACCTCAGCCGGATGGTGTCGTCGCCGCCTGCTCCGCACATCAGCCAGATACCGCCGCTGACACCTTCGTCCGAGAGCGAGAACGAAGCCGAGTCCCAGCCCAATTCGCCACCGCTGCCGAATCCCCGACTGGAACCCGAACCGGAGCCAGAGCCAGAGCCGGAGCCCGTAAGTGGAGCTCGCGAGGACTACAGCCGATCGCTGGACAACGAGGATGAGTCCACTACGATCACTACGCCGCCAAGCAATGGCTATTCCGCATCCTCGATTATAGCACCGCCGCCAGAGCATTTTGGAGAGCTGGACGAGGACAGGGGCTTCATACCGCCGCCGCCCTTGGGTCAGGCGGATGACGAGGAACCGGATGAGGAGGAGGAGGAAGAGCTGACCAAGGTGGAGACGGACGAGCTGTCCGTGGACAGGGAGTCGCTGCAAGAGCAGCCCGGCGACAGCATCAGCTCGCCGCGAGCGGCCAGCATCGCCAGCGGTGCCCTGGCGGGCCTCACTGGCTCTATTTCAGCATCCATTGCCTCCGGAGGCGGGGGATCACCAAAGCCGGAGAGCCGTGGACCCAGTCGCAGTGGTAGCCAGCGATCGCAGCAGCTAAGGGGATCACAGCAAGGTTCGCAGCAGGGATCGCAGCCAGGATCACGGGGTGGCTCTCAGCCGGGCTCCCGCATTGGTTCCCGAACGGGATCTGTGGCCTCAGCAGCCCATGCTGCCGACATCCTGTCGCCACAAGCCTCGCTCAAGTCGCAGACATCCGTGCGCAGTCCCGTCGTGTCCATCAAGTCCGGATCGCAGCGCCAGAGCGTACACAGCCCGCAGGCCGGTGAAGGTGCTCCGGCCATGCCATCGCCGCCTCTAATGCGCAGCCCCCCGCCGGAGCTCGCTCGCCAGATGCACAGCCCGCCGCGGATCACAACGCCGCCACGTGTCTGCAGCCCGCCTCTGGTCAGCAGTCCTCCAAAGCTGGCCGAGACGGCAGCCGCCGCTGCTGCTGGAGTGGCAGCCGGAGTCAAGGATCATGCCAGGTGAATTTAAGTCTTAGTTTCGAGGGGGAAAATGCTTTAAATACGAATAATGTTGGGGAGATGGGGGGTCATAATTATGGATACCATAACTATGGTAACTCCACAAGATATGGGTACATAGATTAGATTATTAGATATATGGCCAACTTAAACCCCACAAGAGATCTGTCTGCACTTCATCTTTTCCTTGGAGATGCCCGTCTCTCTCTTGGCTCAATTTGAGATTGAAATCGTTGAGGAGCCCTGCCTCGGGCCAAGAAAACTTGTAGTCCTGCAAAGCGTTCCTTGACGCGTATCTATCTGTATCATCTCCTTCTTGGGCTTGGGCTTCCCGCGGGCGCTTCTTTAATTGCATAATCGTCCTCAGCCTGCTCCTCGTCCTCCTAACTACATGCTGCAAACTCATTCCCGTCGTCAGCCTCCATTAGTCTCTGCTAATAGCTCAACAAAACTGTTTAACTTATGTGCTCATGTTCTCCTGCCCTCGCTGCATCATGGCTGGGCGGGCACCCATCCTGTTCCATCCTGCTCCATCCTGCTCCATCTGTTCCATCTGCACTCGGATCGCTGCTCCGCTTTGGCGTTGTCTGCCTTCGCTGGCTCCTGCCTGCCTCACTTTGCATTAATTAAACATCACGTTTCCAGAGCAACACCCGGACAAGTTTCACGCCGTAAACAGAGCCCGGGCACCCAGCTACGGTCGTGGGCGAGGCCTTAGCTGTGGCACTGAGCGAAATACGATACAGTTTTAGGGGAGTTCTATGAAAACGTGGCTTAAAGATGAAGAGGCTGGCAAATTGAATCATAAATATATATGTGTATTTCGGTCATAAACTTCATTATTTCCCCTCGATTGGAAATTCAATGAAAGAGACAATTCAATTGCGAGTTGCTTTCGGGGAAGCAAATGAAATTTGTCATATTACATTTATGGTCAGGTCGCAGCCAGAGATCCTGTTAGGCGTTCCCCATGCGCAGTTTTTAATGGCAGTGCAAGGGCCACATGGCGTATACGTAATGCGGCCTTTGAGTGCGTATACGCCGTGTGGCGTACACGGAGTACACGGGTTCAAAAGCAGACGGGCTGCTCGCTCGATTGGCCTGACAGGCGCAAATTGTTGCAGCTCGCAAAAGGTTGCAGTAAATGGAAACTAAAAAAAAAATAAAATAAGGAACAAGGCAGTCTGCAGGTGAGAGGTGAAAGGTGACATGGCTGGCGCTGCCTTGGCAGGTTGTTGTCCTCGTCCTCGAGCTGGGTGTCACCTGTATGCGCCGTCTGGCCATTGCCACGCCCATTATTGTGGCGCTAAATGCATGCGGCATGCGGCATGCCGCCCGACTGCAAATTGCCCAGAGCCACCGCAATCCTCCGAGAGAGCCCCCTTGCAAAATGGGTCAATTGAAAGCCTGTCTGTCTTGTTTCTCGTTTCTGCTGCGGTTTTTGTATTTGCCCTCACGTCCGACTGCCCAGGTGCGCCAGGTGCGCCCCCCTCTTTCGCTGAATGGACATTTTCAGGCCGGCCTTTGTGCCACTCCGTCTCCGTCTCCGTGTCCATGTCTGTGTCCGGGGTGAACGCATTCGCACTCATGAATACCAAATACGAAATGAAACGCCTTCCGCCCTTCGAGCCGGAAATTAACCGCTCTCTCTAGCTGACGGATGGACGGAGTGTCTACTTGCTAGCTGCCCCTGGGAAGGCGCTCGTCTTTCGCCCGATATTGATCTATTTTTATATCAGAAAACATCGCGGGGTGGCCATAGAAATAGCGTTTTATATCATAGGTATCAAAGAAGAATCTTGTAGTCTTCTGACGTAGAGTAGAGGTGAGTAGATAAGTTGTATGATATATTGATAAGTTGATGGTTAAATGATGAATAAATATCTAAATAGCAGTAATTCTAATCTTCTTTTTTGGAGGCCCACTAAGTCGGCTTAGATAACCAAAACTCTATCCACAAAATGCATTTTTTATGATGCCTAAATGGGGGTTAAATAAATACTTAATATTCTAGCAGCACCTCCCCCTATTTGCATAGTCAAAGGATAATGTAAACGAATCAATTTTTGCAACAAAGGGCAACTTGGACGGGGAGTGTTGAGTGTTCACTGTACAGTGGAGTCCCTCCCTGGGTGGGGTAAATGGTAAACTGGGAAAAATATGAAAGGCAGGTGCGCCGCTTGCAGCTGGTGCAGCGTCGGGTGGTTAGTGGTTCCACCCATCCATCCATCCACCACCCATCCATTTATGCAACAGTCGAGCTCACACGGGGCAAAAGAGGTGGCCAGCCGTTGTGTTGTTGTTGTTGTTGTCGGTTGTCGGTTTGTGGGGTTAACAACCCCTACAAAAAAAAGGACGCCGTGAAGTATGCAGCACGCTTTTAGAAATCAGATTACAAGTGCGCTCGAGTGCATGACCCACACAATTGCCGACAGAGGCAGTCAGTCCTTGTGCCGAGTCCCAGGACCTGCACACGGATATGTGTGCTTCGTGCCAGCAGCGACTGTGTCCTGATGTCAAGGTTATTTACAAGCTCTGAGCTCTTCCATAACCAGCATCCCCTTCTTAGCACAACACTTGTTGCAAATCACCATAAAAACAAAAGCACAGACAAAAATATGCAAGTAAAGTAACAAAATAATACATAAACATGAAAATACTACAAGTTTAGCTTCAAATATATAATAATATAATATATATATATAATATTACTAAGGTTAAGAAGTCTTCCTAGTGTGATTTTCCTTAAATCGTTATACTAATATTTAATTTTGAGTTTACTATGGCTTTTTAAAGTCTCATAAATAGTATTATTTTGTAGGTTTGCTAATTTTCGCTCTCTGTGGAGGGGATATCTTGAGCTGATCCCTCAGCCAGATGTCGTAATGATGCCCCGGAATGACTTTCGAGTGGGTTTTTCGGAACACAAGGGTATTTGAATCTAGTCTCGCTTCTCGATTTGAATGCGAATAAATGATGATGCGTGGCGGATTCCGGGGATCTCCGTGGCATGGGAGGCGTGCGAGCAGGATGTCGGGGCCCCAACCTCACCCCCAACCTCACCCCCAAGCCCACCTGGCTTCGGCTTCCGACATGTGTCATGTGTCATGTGCAGGCTGCCGCTCCGCTTCGCCTTAATTAAACATCCCAATCACGTACTGAAAAATATTTCATATTTCCATTAAGCCAGCAAACACACGGCGCGCCACACATCATCAGCTCTATATACTATATATGTTTAGCAGCAGGTACAGTCCGTTCTTGATATCTAAAGCCTGAAAATCTGCAAGATATTTGCAAAAATATGCCAAATATTTGGCAAATTCCAGTTTGGCAGGGAGAAGGTTCTCTTTACCCTAGGTTACCCTTGTAACCCAGCCTTGTATATATTGTAAATATTATGAAACGCACTGTGGCATTATTCGCACTCTGTGGGCGACCCGGACTGTGTCCACTAGACGGCGATTAGTTTCAATTGCCCCTGGCGAATTAAGTTTATGTTTCAAGTGGGTTTTGTTCTTTTTTTGTCTGGCATTTAAATCGGAATCTGGATTGGAATCTAAATCGGAATCCGCATCTTAGTGCGTTATTAAGCGAAGCTCAGTGGGGGGAAGTGCCTGGTGGCTGGTGGCATGATGGGAGTGTGGGATTGTGGGCGTTCCCTGAAGGCCACTAATGCCAAGGAGACTCTACAAATAGTGGGCACTGATCTTCACGCGGGGTCGGTCCCTGGGCGAAGTTCAATGCATCTGCGGAATGGGATGGAGCGGAAGTGTCTGGCATCCGATACAATGAGTGCCCCAAAGCACACGGCACATGTACGAGGGGAGACCATTATTTAATTAAGTGCTGCGGCCGCCTATATATCTGTATCTGTATCTGTATCTGTATCTCTGTGCTTCTGTATCTGTATCTGTATTCGTATCTGCAAAATCGGGTGCGGGGCCTGAGTCCAAAGCTAAGGCCTCTGGTGATTCAGTGAGCCCACGTCGGTCACCAGATCCAGCCACGCATATATAGACATATATATATCTATATCTCACCCACTTATGTCGGCCGCATCCGATCGGGACTCATCCTCCTCCTCCTCTTCGACTTCCTCCACTTGCAGCTCCCTCAGTTCCAGCACCCCCAAGGCTGGTGAGCCGCCGCTGGCCACCGTCAGCTACCAGGATGAGCAGAGGCAGAAGCCACCGTCGACGGTGCCCGTGGTCACCAGCCAGCCGGCCAGGGCTCACTTCACGAGCAGCCACCACCACTACCACTTGCCGCACCAGTTCCAGCATCCGCACCACCAGAACCACCATACGCACAGTGTCCGGGTGCCCACGCCCACCGTTCCCAGTAGCTATGCCCCTCCGCCACCGCCTCCGGACGGAGGCAGCTCACCCGGGGACCATCGCCGTCGCCTAATGATGGCCACCCCGGCTCCCGCTTCGGTTTCCGCCGGCGCTGGGCTGCTGGCCGCCGCCTCTGGCTCCTCGGCCGGCCCGGACCTGGTGGTGGCCGTGTCGCCGGGCCGGGTATCGGCCCGCTCGGGCTCCCAGCACCATGTGACCATCGATGAGTCGAGTCTGCCGCGCAAGAGCAGCGTCCAGGAGACACCGGGCCCCAGTGGATTGATCGTGGGCACTGGCGACGGCGATGGCGATCGGGATATCGGAGGAGGTGGCGGTGGCGACAGCTCCGATCCACCCTCATCGCCGGGCGGCAGTAGCTCACAGCCGGGAGGAGGGCTGGGCGACAGCCAGCGGGAGGAGGGCCAGCTGGCCTTGTATCACTCGCACCAGCTGACCAACTATCCGGTGCTGCCGGCCATCAAGCGCACCCACCGGCCATCCTTTGTGTATCCGCCGATGCCGAGGGTCAAGGCGTAAGTAGATCTCCATGATCTTGATGTAAATTCAGTTTTAATTTAGTTGTAATGCATTTTCTTGAATTTATTAATTATTTTGTGCAGCGGTGATGCCCTGGCCACGCTGTTCTCGGCGCTTTATGGCAAACTACTGGTGGTTATGGGCATAGCCTTCCCCATGGCAGAGGTCATCTCCACCTACATTCCACCATCGTTCTATGAGGCGAGTATTGGATGCACATATTGCACAATTCGAATCTATTACTAAACAATTCCTTAACAAATAGGTTTACTATTTGTACTTGTACATTGGCAGCATGATCTTCCTGCTGTTTATGTACGCCACTTTGCTCTGGGGACGTCCCAAGTTGCCAGTGCCCATTGGTAAGTCTCCATGAGATGTTTAAATAATAAATATATTATAAATGATTTATTTATTGTGTATTTCCTGTTCTCTCCTCCACAGCCACCTCCCCCAACAAGTCGACAACCAAGGCCAGTGGCACGGACAGCATGGATGAGTCGGATACGGACAGCAACTCAGTGCATCGCCGCCTTCCGCCGGCCATTCCCGTGCGGCGGCCCTCGCTCCTCTCGCCCCTGGGAAGACAGCATCACTATGGCAGCTTCTACCTGCGCATGGGCGCTGTGGGTGAGTGTTTGCTATTTGTCTTGGTAAATTTTCCAGGATAAAGTGTTATATATAAATATTCCCTTTGTAGCCTTCGGAATCGGCAGCATGATATATTCGGGCCTGGAGTTTGGCCAGTACTTTGAGCTGAATCCGGACACCAAGTGCCACAATGTGCTGCTGGCCTTGACACCGGCCACTCGGATGGCCTTCATCTTCATCCAGATGTACTTCATCTTCCTGAACAACGAGCAGATCAAGGTGTATCGCTACAAGATCATCGCCCGCTTCGGCCTGATGCACATGATCGGCACCAATCTGGCCGTCTGGCTGAATGTCCTCATCCAGGAGACGAAGCACGAGATCCTGACCTTCTACAATCCGGAGAATCGCACGCTGCGCATCTCGCACAGGATACCGGGTCACTCCCGCGGCCACGCCATCATACCGCACGATCCCACGGCGCACCTGAGGGTGCCGCGCGGCCTGAAGGGACCGTACCAGATCTTCGAGTGCCGGCGGACGAACATCATTGGAACCCTGGTGCAGGATGCCTCGCCCTTCCTGTTTCCCTGCACCATCGAGTACTCGCTGATCTGCGCCGCCATTCTCTATGTGATGTGGCGGAGCATCTCGCGGCCCCAGAACCCGACGTCGCCGCAGCGCCCGGACATGATCAGTTCGCCGATGAAGCGATCGCCGCATCACTACTCCGTGGACTGTGCCCGCGCCCACAAGGGCCTGTTCGTGGGCATCCTCATCCTGGTGCTGACCATCATCTCGCTGATCATCTTCTTTGTCCTGATCTCGCGGCCCGAGTTCGTGGCCTTGGCGGTGACGGAGGTGACCATTTGCGAGCTGCTCATCTATGGCACGGCCACGATTGCCACGCTGCTGGGCATGATCCAGATCCGGCACCTGCAGTACGACGCGTACAGGAGCTTCTCGCTGGACGACATCCTGCTGGTGGGCGCCCAGACGGGCTCCTTTCTGTACAACATCTTCACGGTGATTGCCGGACACTTTACGCTGCGCAGCGACGACATGCTGGTGCCCATCAATGCTCTTGCTTCGATCGTGCAGACCGCCTGCCAGACGATGTTCATCCTGGACGCCAGCCGGCGGCAGGCCGTCAGTCCGGAGCACATCCGGAAGAAGCCGGGACGGGAGATAGTCACCTTCATGCTGGTGGTGAACCTGGCCATGTGGGCCATCAGTACGCTGGAGAAGTCACGGGCGGAATCGCATCCCATCCAGCTGAACTTCTACGGGCTGTGGGCCTGGACGATCATCACGCACGTGTCCATGCCACTGGCCATCTTCTATCGGTTCCACTCGACGGTCTGCCTGTGCGAGATCTGGAAGCGGGCCTACAAGCTCAAGCCCACGTACATGTGAGAGTTCGCCCGCTCGCGCATCCAGAGCATTGCGCAGCAGCAGCAATTCTGCGAGGATCTCAAGACGAACCTGTCCTACTGCTACTGCTCCACGACGCTGGCGGGCGGTGAGCTGGAGACCGTCGAGGAGGTGGACAGTGGCGAGAGTAACTCGGCCGAAGAGCAGGCATCGGGAATGGGAACGGGAAAGGGAGCAGGAGCAGGAGCGGTATCAGAAGGAGCTGTAGCAGAAGAGGAAGGGGAGCAAGGCGGCGACAGCTGTGGACTGAGGGCACCCATCCGGGCGCTGTCGCCGCAATCGCTCAACACGGAGAAGGCCTTCTGTCCGGTTTACGTGATCAACGGCGAATGAGTTTACGCGCACTTTGAGTTCATCGACGCGATCAGCGGCCCTGAGCTCAGCTTTGTCTAGGACTTGCAGCCGCTCTGGGGAGAGTAACCACCACATTTAGCCACCACCCACCACCCACCAACCATTTGAAACCATTTGAAACCACCAAATCGAGAGGAATATAGCGAAAAAAAGCAACCAGCCATCCAGGCGGATGCAAGCATTTAGAGCCCCCAAAAACATATCCTAGAGAAGGAGCATTGGACAAGGATAGAGAGATAGGAAAGAAATGAGCAGTGGTTGCGTATACGTAATACATTTACAAGCAATACCAATAATGCGTATACGCCACGTATTCAAGGTTTAAGCATAAAACCGCTCACTTACTACCAGACTAGGTTTTCCACTTGCCAACACAGGGAAACGAAGCTATAACCAGCCAGCATTGAGGGTAGTAAGCGAGCCGATCTGCCAGTTATTGTAGCAGTAGACAAGCATTCAAGTTCAGCCCCCATTTACATGCATATATATATGATATGTAATCCAAAATTCACGAATATATCCAGTTGGTTAGGCTCGCAATCGAAGCAACCATTTTATATGTTTATATAAACACTATATTGTACTGAATCGGAATCAGAATCAGAATCTGAATCTGAATCTGAGGGTTGTGACACCAACCGCAGCACTACGAAGTATGTATGCTAGACTAAAGATCAGCTAAGGAATAGGGAGAAGATATAACCACGAAGCGAGTTCTATAAAGGATATTTACCCGATATATATCCGAAATCAAAAAGTTAGCAAGAAGGAGAAGATAATAGTAGCGAGGAAAGTTAAGGAGAAGGAGAAGTCATTAAACCCCACCAGAGACAGAGAGTCGAGGAACCGCAAAAGTTATTAGACAACATCAACACTGGGCTACAAAGTAGACAGTTTGCACACACACTCACACACTCACACACAGCCTAGCACCTAAGGATATATACACATACTGAAATGCGTATTGTAGATGTTCGAGAACCCGTTTGAGATATTGAGGGAGAGATATTATGTTGACCATTAAGCGAATCTGTTGAAGCTGAGGACGTCTTGTTAGGAACCTTGTTTCCCCTTCTTTGTTGTTAAACCCGTTTAATTTTTAATTATATTATGTGATAGGCAGCGTTTGTGTTTGTGCTTGTTCCCCATTCGGAGTCCCCACATCCCCACCACCATATTTCAGTATTACCAAGGCTCAAATAACTGTAGAAGGACAAATCATGAGATTGCTAAAGAAAAGGATGCGAGAGTCCAAGGAAATCACTTACTGTAAGATGCGCACAATGAAATCTCTAGCGAGTAAAGCAATTTTAAGGAGATATAAATAAATATGAATGTCTGTTCTTTTTTTTATAGTCTACCATAATGGTATATAAGGTATCTAGGATATAGACTCCACTTACCACTTACACACACGCGATGCAGTGGAGCTGTGTATATTTTTCAATGCCAAAGAGTTCTTTACGTAGCCTATGTTATAGTTGTGCTTTCTTGTTGGCACAGGTACGCCGTACACCGTACACCTGTCTGCAGGTGAGGCCAGCAGCAGCGACTTGAGTTCGAGTTCATTTCACTCATTTGAATCTACTGACTCATCCATTGTATATTCAAAGTTGCGTATGTTTATTAATGCCAAATCGAAGCCAGAAGCCAGAAACCAGAAATCAGAAACCAAAAAGCGAATCGAAAAGACGAACAAGAAACCAAGGAGCAAACAAAAATCTATATTATATATAAATATATTAAATTAAATTAGTTATTTCAATTTTATACTCGTACTAAATTTTTAACTAGAATTAACTGTAAACTTTATATGCATTTTCTTACATGTATTTATATTGTACACCGACTCGGACATTGCTCTACAAACAAACAAAAAAAACAAAAAAACGCGTAAACGAAACCAAATCAAATTGAATCAAATCAAAATTGAATATTGAATTATATATAAATATATATACAGCCCCGATTGTATTAGAATTTATTGGAAACTAAGTAGTTACGATGAGCGATAGATATCGAAGACTCATTAGAGGAACTCCTATTCCCAGTAGAAACCGATAACAAAAACCCGATAAAAAAGAAACGAATCGAAATGAAATAAAAATCGAAATGGAAAACATTAACAAATATGCCAGTTATCCCCCAAACATTATTTTTACTTATTAATCAGTAAAAATCAGTAAGCAAAAAAGGAAAATCAAAATAAATGTAATAATCGCAATTGTGGGACTCACTTCATATACTATTCTCCATCTACCCTTTCAGAACTGTACCTTCCTGTGGATTGTTGAAAAAGTTCTTGAAAATATCTATCTAATACTTTCTTCTAATTAATACCTTCTTGGCGGTTTCATTTCCTACGAATTTCAACTAGAGTTCTTGCCATTTAGAGTTTAGAGTTCCTCCGTCTGTCCCCTTTAATTGTTCAGGTATTCTTTAGGAATATTTGCAAGCGTATATTCAGTAGTTTTAGATTAAGGGTTGCATTTTGCATATTCAATTTAAAATCTGTCAAACTGTCGCAGTTCCAGTTCCAACTTTCAATGAGATATAACCTTATAAACTTTCCACTTCAATAAACTCCACCAACTATTACTTTCTGATTAGACGGGAAACCCCATCACTTCCCCATAATTTTCCCCCTGAATAATACTAAAACAGATACAACTTGTCTACGCCTAGGAAAAGCAGTTTGTATTAAGTG
The DNA here is from genome assembly GCA_008042775.1 of Drosophila pectinifera. Classification (NCBI taxonomy): domain Eukaryota; kingdom Metazoa; phylum Arthropoda; class Insecta; order Diptera; family Drosophilidae; genus Drosophila; species Drosophila pectinifera. The sequence goes on along the minus strand of VNKC01001636.1, from coordinate 28,303 downwards.
TTACAAGTATTTATATGTATTTACAATAATGGCTATGAAGATAAAGTTGAAAAACCCGAAAACCCACAACAGAAAAACCCAAAATATAACTAGTCGACAATGTTCTGTGTTCCCCAGCAAATAGACCACCACCCAAAAAAATAAAAAACATAAACAAAAAAAACTATAATGACTATAAAAGAGCAGTAAATATGCAATAAATATGAATAATAAATTGAAACGTAATTCGATTACTATGGAAAATGTTCTGCCCCGGGTGTTTTCTTTGGGTAAATGGGTCAAGACACCGAGAATGTTCCACATCCTATATAGCACTAAGACTGGGGCCTCAGGGTGGGGTCTTCAAGAGGTCCTGCCATCGGGGTTTGTTCCTTGAGCAGGGGGGAGGCCGACCCTCTGAATCTGTATCTCCGGCTGGGGAATATAGGAGCAGGAACAGGAGCAGATACACACACACGGATGCAGATACAGAGCTGAAGCCCTCCAAAAAGATACACGCAGCTGCACGGTAAACACTCTGCAAGAAGAACACTTTTCAGATTAAAAGTATCCATTAATGGGACGTTGTACTCTCCAACGGTATTTTTTATGTATGTACGTGTGACGTTCTTTTATAATCTGTAATAAAGTCCTGCCCTTAGTTGCCTTTATCGTATTCTCACTGTACACTCGTAGGGAGGGAATGTGTATCTGTCCTTTTTCCCCAAAAGTGCGTGCACCTCGCTGAGCGGGACAAGCTGAGAATTTCCCCAACATGGCTCTCTCTCTCACTCTCTCTATGCCGCTGTGGATGCTGTTCGCTGGCCTGCCCCTGATTTCCACTGCAGTCTGCTGTGGATGCTGTTCAGCCGCCCATATGTATCTGTGTATTCCACGTATCCGGGGCTATGTACCCGGACACTCGCACCGACCGGTTACCCGGGATTTGAACCACGCCCTGGCCAACCGAAAACTAGGTTAGCTCCGCTCCGAAAATCACGACTACACACACAATGCGAGATGAGAGGTGGGAGAGGGGAGAGGGGAGCAACGCATTCCATACAGCATGAAGTATATAGCCAGTAGGATATAGCTCATAATACACTGAGGTGTAAGTTGGGGGTTCCCCCTATTTGGGGGGAGGACTATATTTACTCATTTTTTTAGCGTCCGATTTGGCTAATTCAATTAGATTTTCCCACCCATTTTCCGAAAACCAAACCGAGCCCCCTGCTGTTGTGGGTAGGTTTGTTTTTCATGGGTTTTCCTTTTTTGTTTGAGAGTGGGCGCGCCTGCAATTAGATACAAATACGAGTGGTTCGCATACATAAATGCACCCTGTTTGGCGGCAAAACCGAAGCCCAGAGGTGAATGTCCTTTGGCAGGACTCGAACGCATGCGCCGCGCCCACATTGCCCACTGCCACTCCCCTTTTCGCACTTCCCAACCCCCCCCCCCCCCCCCCC
>VNKC01001636.1:0-26849 GCA_008042775.1 Drosophila pectinifera | reverse complement strand
CCCTCACCAAAAGGAAAGGAAAGTTTTTGTGTCAACGCCTTGGCTGCAGTGCATCTTGAACGAGCCTCGGCTTCCCACCCTGTCCAGTCACACCTTTCATGGCCCATTAGTGCACGCGGTCCTCCGGGGAGCTGGCTGGCCCTGCTCAGCTCCCTCGATCCGATGGCGATAATCTGATTACTCAGCCGGACAAGGGACCAGCACAACACCCATGGAAGGAACAATAGGCGAACTCCTGGCTGGCTCGAGCTGGCGGGGGAGCCAGCATTGTCCACTGCATGTCCTTCCTAATTCAGCAATTAGACCTTGCCCAGTGGGATTGGGTGGCATCGGAAGGCCAAATGGGACAGGCTTTATGATCCTTTAAACACTCTGGATGAGATATGGGACTTTTCTGAAGTTTCTACTTGTTGTAAGAGGCTGCTTTCTGAAGTTCCACGCTTGCCACCCACAAACTAACAGATGCAAATACTTGCAACATTCAAATCATATATATATCATATTTCTATAGATACTGGTTTGATTTCTTTAAATCATTAATAATTATGTTCGGTTTAGAGGCGTTAGGCAACACACTCAGTTTTATTTACTTATTTAGTACCTGTCGCCTTTAAATAGAAATATTAAATATTCGATATTTATTCTACTTATTATATTTATTCTATTATACTTATTTTTATTAGTTCTAACCTGCAAAATGCATATGCATTGGATAAACAAATATTTAAAAACATTAAAGCTATTCTTAGCTTTATTTCTTTATTTTCTTAGTTTAACATATTATTTAAAGTGATTTACGAGCCCCAAAGATTTGTGTGGCTGACTTCATCTATTTAAGCACACGAATAATGCAAATAAGGGAATTATGGATGGAAAGTTTAGCTCTCTTTTTAATATTTATGGCTCTCGTGATTCGCTTAATTATTCAATATGTCGCATAAGCATTTGCATCTATTCACGTGCTTTTTTGCACGATATTTTGGCTATTATTACTTGCGCTTTGACTCGCAATTCGCCTTTTGCGATTCTTACGGTACAGCGAGCGAACGTCGTGTGCAACGGATAATGATGGCAAAAGGGAAAAGCCGCAACAAAAACTGGTAGAAACTGCACACAAAACAAATGATTGTAACTTCTGTCTTTCAAAATACCTACATGAACTAACAATTTGTAAGTATTTGTAGGAGTACACATAATATTTTAAAACGAATTTCATATTTTTGTTGTCTCCAAGAACGAAACAAAAACCAAAACAAAAACAAAAGCAACAGTAATGGAACAACAACAAGCAACAGACAGAGACGTTCGAAAACCGCACGAATATCGTGAGCGCTTACGATATAAAGAAATACTACTGTCGTTCTGGCCCTGCGTCGACTGCGATGCGACGTCGCTGCGTCGCACAGTGGAAGAATGGCTGACTTAGGAGCGCTTAATTCAAACTTAATATTTAGTTTTCGATTATCGATTTAAAATTATTTATTATTTCATCATTCATCATTTATTCTTTTCTCTGATATTGCGCTTAGTTGCAAAGCTAATGCCAATAATTTTTCTATCAATTTTAAATACACAAAAACCAAAAATTATTTTAGTAATGATTCAGATTAGAAGTATATTTAATTACAAAATAAAACAATTTCTACAAAAATAGAATTATTTTTGCAACTGCTCATGCAGCCATTTATCCCACTGTGCGTCGCTGCCTACTAGTCTTCTGGGTTTTGCTTTGCGTTCGGCATTCGAGTTTCCGCTTTTGCGTTGGACTTTCAGTCAGAAGCGAACTGTTGCGAGTGATGGAAGCCAGTGCTGCATCTTTAGACCGGTGCTTTTTCTAACCAATAATAATGCTTTGCCAACTAAACAAGCTAACTAATAAATAGAGGATAAGAGATCAGAATCAGAATCATAACTAAACACAACACCAACGCTCTGGCCTGGAGAGGGAACGGGAATAATAGCAATCACTAGAAAGTTTGTTTCGCATTTCTCGTGTTAAAGCCAGTTTAGCAACTGCTTAACCTGCATTATTTAGAATTGCTATTGTAATTGCTATTGTTCTTGCCGATTTGCTACTGTAATTGCTTGCATTTTATTTTATTTTCCATGCCTTCTTGTTTTTGTTGCTGTGCAGTGAACGAAGAAGATAATAATAAACAGAAGAAAAAGTGTCAATCACTTCGAGTTTTTTTTGCGATTTTTTTTTTTGTTGCTGATGAACAGTGCGTCGTCCATTTTGTCTGCATTGCCTTAGTGTGCGTTTTGTGCGTGTTCTGTGTGCGCTTCCTGGCTGAGACAGTGTGTGTGTGAGCCTGTTTCCGGTTCAGTCAATCAACAAATTCTATTAAACAGGACTCTACAACAACAACCGCAACAATAACAATAGCATTTTGCAAATAACAAAAAAAAAAGAAGAACTAAAGAAAGAACCCAAGAACGAAACAACAAACCGTAAAACGCAAAACGCATAATAACGGTATAAACGCGCGCGCAACAGACGCCACCACGCCCCCGCCCACCATATTCCGTTTCTTCTTCCTCTCGAGCGGAAGCAAAACAAAGAAAAAGAAACCAGGACAGAGGAAGAGAGAGAGCGAAAGGCGAAAGGATAATAAAGAAGCGCAGAGGAAGCGACTGGAAAGGGAAACGCCGATGAGCTGAATGGCAGGATAAACCCTCAGCTCCCACACAAAAAAAGTAAGTCAAGTGATGGATCCCATAAGAAAGCGCCTCCAAAATAGGATCAACCCTACGTTTAAATGCCGTTAGACGTCTAGGGCACATCTTTTTAGAACAGTTTAGACCATAAGGTTCGAGTAACAGTTTATTTTGTGCTGGAAACATTCCATTTTGTGCGCATAACAGCACATTTTGTGATGTTAACAGCTAAAGCCACCTCCGACCATATATGATGAACCTGGTAAAAGGCACAAGATCGTTTTCTCCAACTTAACCTAAAGTGCAAGCATTTTTCATTAAGATTTACCAGTGATCTTCCAATACAAGCTAATAAGATTAACTGAACAATGACTAATAGATTAGGTATTGGTAAATTTGTCAAAGATACCTTATCCATAGCCTGTGCGGATTGCGGTTGAATATCACACGGGGGGCTCCACTGTAACTAAGCTCTTTGATCCCCCCCCCCCTTGGCACTCTCGAAAGCAATCAAACTGGCTGCCCTTCTCGGGTTACACACACACATTTCTTGGTCTTCCATTAGAAAGACATTGGCATATCGCCCCGTCGTCGCGGGTTTTTCCTTTTTCGGATTTCGCTACCTTCGCCCAAGGGAAACCCATAGAAGTGCTGCTGGGGCCAAGCGACGGAAAATCTTAATTGCACAAGAGGCGCGCCAAGGGGGAAGAAGCACACAGAGGGCAGAAACAAAAACAAGCGGGCGGATCTGCCAGAAGTAACAGAATCGGGGCCCAGAATTGGGTCACCCTCACGGCGGCCGCTAGCCATAATCCTCACTGATCGCACAATCTTGGGAACTGCAAGATATAGCTTTTTGTCTCACCAGAAGATGATTTTATCTCTGAGATTGCACAGTGTGAACCATGTGCTTTATGTCAATCTAATGAGTTGTTTTGTTCGTTATCCTAAGCCTATTCCTAAGAATTATATCATCTAGGGCTAGAATCATTTCAGGATTGACTCTTATAATTAATTTATTCAAAATCGGCCACAATTGTACCTAGTCAGTCACAAATCTTATTCAAAAATGCAATATTTTATGCTAAAGTTTCCCTACTGAGTTACAATCATTTATCTTAATGATTATTTAATTCTGTACATTGATCTGATCTTGTGATTCACTAACCTCCATAACTAAATACCTAAAGTGAATCATTGCCAGCAGAATTAATTTCCACATAATGCTCATACTTTCACGAATCAATTATATTAAACACAAACGGGGTGACACATTTATCAATTGCTACTAACACACCTTACTTATCTAGAAGAGATAGATTCTTTATGATCATCAGTTGCTATCGATCTGGAAAATAAATGTAAATAGATACCTGTCATCGGTTATTTTCTTAGCTAAATCTTTCGCATACATTTCTCTCGATACATCTCTGATTCCGTTTCAATGATTCTTATCGTATATTATGACACATTTATCAATTGCTACTAATACACCTTACTTATCTAGAAGAGATAGATTATTTATGATCTTCAGTGGCTATCGATCTGGAAAATAAATGTAAATAGATACCTGTCATCGGTTATTTTCTTAGCTAAATCTTTCGCATACATTTCTCTCGATACATCTGTAACTATACCGTTTCAATGATTCTTATCGTATATTATCGAAGCACCAAATCTTGTCATCGATTACTATCGATCTAAGCATAAATACATCTCAAGCGAAATCGACGCAAATGTTTGGGAGGCATGAGAACGAAATCCGGAAAAGCATTCGCGAGGGTTGAAACCGCGACACGCGATTTCCAACGGTGGTTAGTTCTTAGTTCGGTGAGTGGTGCTGCTGCTACTGATGATGATGTGGCCACGGGGGTGGCACTGGACAGCATAAAATATGGAAAACAGGATCAAAACGAAAAGAAAACACAACAAAAAAGTAGAAAACAAAGCGGAATGCATATTCTGCATGCGAGTGGGTGTCGTGTGCCGGCATATATTAACTAATGAGCCGACGACCTCGGGGGATGGACAGCTCTCTGAACCGAACCGAATGACTAACGGACGGTCGGACTGACGTACTGAGGGAGGGAATAAGGGAAAACTTAAAACAAAAATATCCATGGTAAAAGCATTAACTGATCTACAGTTAAGAAAAATACCAAAGCTTCTGAAGGCCTATTTTGGGATATATGATTACTAAAACAAAATATATACAAGATTACAAATAAACAGTTAAGAAAAATACAAAAGCTTCTGAAGCCCTATTTTAGGATATATGATTACTACAACAAAATATATACAAGATTACAAATAAAATGGCTATGTTGTAAAGAGACTATATTTTAAAAGTCTGCGCTTTCCAAGCATTAAGTTAGGCTCTAAGATTTGGAGGAACATAATAGAAGAATAAACTAATATAAAATAAAGGAAAATATTTTTATAAAAATAGGCAGTTTTAGGGCTCTATTTCTTTATTTTTTTTTTGAGTGCGCCTGCGGACAGCAGACTGCGCTTTGTTTATAAGGTCACCCTATTTCACGGATTGCATCCATCTGCCGCCAGTTCTCATGCTCATTTCCATAGCCATTTTCATTTCCATTTCCACTTGGATTCCCCTTGCCGTTTCCATTTCCATTTCGATTCCGATTCTGATTCGGATTCTCCCAGTTTGGCATTCTTTCTTTTCAGTATACAATTGCATATCCGGTTCTCAATGTGGGCGCCGTCGTCGCCTCTGCCACATTGACGGATTCACGGATTCACGGATTCACGGATCTGCATAGATCAGATTTTCCTATCTGTTTTCGTACCCCATTTTCACTTTTTATCGTTTTCTGCGGTGTGTTTCCTTTTGTTTTTTTTTTTTTAATAGGCGGCGCCGATCCACTGAGCTTCTGTGTGTGTGGGCGGGGCTCGTAAAGAGGTTGTTGAGGGGGCTGCATCATCCGTCTGCCGTCTGTCATCGGACACCGCCATAAAGTAGCAACATCAATGCAGCGCCAACATCATGATCTCCCAATCCAGTAGCAGTGGCACGGTTTGTTTACAACAAAATGCGGACAGTTGGTGGCACTCATATTTCCCTGTTATCGATGGGGAGAAAACTGTGCCTAAAAGGCATAAGATATTTGTATTTTCAAGAGGGATTAGACCTAGACTTCTTGTAAATAATTTATATTTATTATTGTTTAAGCAAATACATCTCCTACTTATGACTTTCCTTAAGCTTAACATAGCTAAGACTGAAGTTACAGTTCCAAGTTTGATCTTAGAGTACTGGCGCAAGTTCACAATTTTCCCAGGCATAAAAAAAGAAATAAAACCCCAAGTGCTCAGGCCAAATGTCTCCTTCCCATTAGCTGGCCAAGAAAATGCTCACCTGGAGATTTAGGTGAGTTTACGAGGCCCTTTTGCAGGCCCCATAGAGCCATCTTAGAGCGTATAAATGCAACGTCGGCGGTCATAAAAGGCCACAATGTTGCCGCTGCCGTCGCGCTTCTGTCTTTTTCCCTAGCTTTTATGTAGTTTTTTTTTTTCAAAGTAGTTTGTTCTGTATTTTTCTAGATTTTTTTTGTTCTACTCTTTCCATGGCCATTTGTGCAGGCCAGAATTGTCGCATGTTCTCGTTCGCTCAGCGAGCCCACAGCCAACACAGCCTCGCAAATTGAAAGCTTGGCTAATACCATTAACATTTGATGGCTAACACCTCCCCACACTCGCGAGAAACCGGCGCAAAAACTAACCCAATGCTGTTAATTGCCCAAAGCTGGCTAGCCTGGCTCTCTCGATTTTGGCCAGGGCAACAAACATTATTGGCAACAATTGAAACGCATCGAAACGCTAATAGTTAACTTGACCCGATTGGCAAGGAATCGATCAAAGTTCTTGCCAGACTTTTAAGAATACTACTTGATTCGAAAGTGTATAAAAATATATATTCTTTTAAGAGGTTGTATGTGGAATTTTGTAGGAATTTAATTCCTACAAATTTTACCATCTAACATAGTTTATAAAGTGCATATTTAACCGAAGAATTTCTCCAAGTAAAGTATGTGATTTTACTGACCTTCCAAAGGCTTTTAAATTATGTTCACTAAGCGTGAAAGTTTGCCATCGAAATATTTAAAGTCGATATAAATCAAAACCAGCACAGGGAACATTTTCCTTGAAAGGCGGCCTGCTGGAACGGCAACTTGCATTGTCCGAGGCGGATCGGAATGGCACACATAAGGAATGTTTGGGTTTTTATGATTTTTCTTGCCAAATTCCAAACAAATATTTGTTCAATCAAGAACATCATGACTTGGAATTAAAAATAAATTTATATGCCTGCGCCGCCCTTGAGAGCAGCAGCAGCAGCAACAAGTGGAAATTCCAGAAGGAAAACTGGCGCGATTTTTATGACCCTCCGTCGTCTATCTCAAGATGATGATGATATGATGCCAATGCTGATGGATGTATGCCAACCAGACCCACTGAAGCCATCCGGATCTTGACAGATTGATGAGGGTAGCCAGCTATAGCTGCCTTGGAGAGTTCTCTCTACTTTAATAGACTCGATAGATATCTGTGGCCATATCCAGATTCTGTGGAATCGGCTCCATTGTCCATTTGAACTGACAGCACTCTATTTAGGCCGAAAAAAAGGGGGAGAGTAGGCGGCAATTGCATGTTGCAAAATATTATTCAATAATGTTTATTTTTTGCGCGTGGAAAATAGAATCTGAGGTCGTGTGTCGGTTGGGTCTCTCTCTGTAAAATGCAATAATATTCGCCCTCTTTTCCCCCTCTAAATATTGGGGGAATGCGTATCATAACAAATACCAGCTAATGCGAACATTTCGATCACTATGTTGGCCCATATTCGACGCGAATCGAAAATAATTGCATAAAATAATCAATTTGAATACCCAGATGTTAGGGTGAATATTGGGGAATATACACTTTATATACTGTATTATATTTTTAGCAAATATTATAATTGCTGAAATAAATTGGTAAACAACTAATCATGGATTTAATTATTATTTTATCAAAGAGAACTGTTTTCTTTAAATAACTTTAATAGAAATGTTATATTTAGTACTATATATATATTTGAATAAATCTATAAATTAAGGAATAATCTGTCTCCTTCCAGAACGACCAATTTGCGCAACCAAAAGTCTTGAAAAATCAACTGCTGCTGCAAACCGTATGACTGATTTATAACGTTGAGCGTACCGTAGCGATTACCTCCTTAAGAACTTTATACTAGCTTACAGTAAAATATATAAAGATATACACGCGCATATACGGCCGGCATATATAGGAATGGCAGGGCAATAATTTTCGACTTTAAAGTAACGCTAGAAGCTTTGCATAGTCCCTACAATCCCGAATAACTAATATAAAACCGATATACAATATCCAATATCCAATATCCATATCCGATATCCGACATTCGACACCCGATATACTCGATAGATAGATAGGAGCGAGAGAGATAGAAAGCAGAGGAGCACAGTCAGAGAGAGAGGAGAAGAGAGGAATGCAGCGGTGTCCCTACATTCATGAGATGCGAGAACGATTACTGGACCAACCGAGGGAGACACTTCAACTGGACAACATGGAGCGGGCCAACTTGCTCGACAACCGCCAGTCGGCATCCGAATCCAATCAGGTCGGCACTGTGGTCAAGGTACGGGCTATTCGATATACTCGCTACAAGGATTACTCATATGCAATATATATCTAATACCATTTAACCACATCCAAGTCGAACACACACCACCTCATGTACACATATCTCTTACTATATCAAAAAACATTGATTCTGCCTCTTAAAGATTTCAACCAGTCACAATAATAATAAAACAATTCTAGAATCTTGGAAAAGAATCTGATCATTTCGCTTTCAAGTATAATAATATTAAATTATATTTAGTTTACATTGATTTCGCTTAAAATCCAATATATCCATATCATAAAACAACACATAAACAAATAATTCCTAAGCCAATGTAAATATGGATATTAATACTCCACATAAAAACAAAGCATGTAAATATTGCATATGAACTTAAGACCTAATCCGTTATTTGCAGTGTGTGTGTGTGTATCGGTGTGTGTGCGTGGGAGATTAATCATTTGTTTTCCCAAGATTTTTCTTCTATAGCCAAAGAATTTGAGCCGGAACTGAAATTTAACCAACAAAATCCTTGCACGAGTAACCGATTCGCCCTTGACTTTAAGTTCCTCAAAATCGAAATTGAAATCGATAACCAAAAAGCGATAAAAAGCTAAAGCCATTTATAAGTAATATGATTTCTTGCAATAAATTGGAATTATTCGATCTAAGCAGATTATATTTTCGAAATGCATGCTTATAAGAAACATTTCTTTTATAAATGAATCTGTATTTTTATTTACGAGAAATTAAAGAGTCGGAGATATTGCGAGTGTTTGTTTTTATAAATTGCGTACTATATATAGTATGCAAAAAATATTATACGAAAAATTAAAGATATTAACCTCAAAACTACACAAGTTTCCTCACTTCCAGAGGTTTTTGTGAGAACGAGATATTTAAATAAAGCCTGTTAATTAATAAATAAATTCCTAGAAATCCCAGCTTAAACTAAAAATTAAATAATCTTGGTCTATATCTGTGGCAACCCATTAACTAACCTCGTGTATATATACATATATATATATATCTTGTAAATTTTGTATGATATGAAATTCCAATTTATTGTTGTAAAGCCCCGTAAAACCCCCTTGATCCCATCAACCCCATTTAATTCAATTTTCTTATGGTTAATCCCGTGCAGCTGCAGGGCGATGGTTATCACACGAGTCCTGCTCACCAGAGGACTCCGCTAGTCCCACACGATCTCGGCGAGGACTTCAATTTGGATTTTGATGACGACTTTCCGATCGATGCACGACGACCGAAAAACGCCAAGTAAGTGTGTTCCATGATTCCTGATCACATATATATATCACATAATGTCATACATATCATATATATATTTGTGATAATCCCAAGTGACCCAAAAAAGAACCACCTTTCTGCCAGCACAAGTTTATGTGTTCTCCTCCACTGAATGTGTTTCGTTTCGTGTGTCAGCATTATGCCATTTCCGTTTCCGTTTCTGTTTCACTTACATTCCAAAATTCCCCAGCAGCTAAAAGCTAAAAGCAGAAAATCTAAGTACAAAAAGAAAGAAAAATGCAGCTAGAGATACTATCATTTCTCTCTCCCATTATATCTATTTCGATCTGTGAGAACTCTGTGTAGATAGACCCCCTAGTAGAGACGTAATTGACAATTTAATCAGTTAGAAACTGTTACAGCGGCAAACATCCACCGGTTCTGACGCGTCCACAGCAAAGGTCAGATTTGCTAATAATATTCACTTGAAAACCTATCCTATCTTTACTCTCTAAATTCGTTAAAATATTATATAGTCCACCGCAACTATACCTAGTCCCCCTCCTAACCTCCTAACCGTATGCAGTAATCCCTTCCTACTAACCCTTAAAGATACCGGACATACCAGAATGATGTATTAGTTTAGTTCTCACCGGAGCGTAGTGGATCACCTGCATCCTGCAATGGCTTCTTATAGCAGTAGTTTTCCAGTCCCAAGCACCGCTAACCAGATATTAAGAATACTAACCCATCTTCAGGGGAGTTATATATAGAGTTATATATAGATTCGGAATGTAGTTAAATTGTGGCAAAAGTCAGCATGGTTGGATTTTGATTCTAGGCTAACTGAAAATATCAAAGAAAACTATCTTCAAAGCTCTAAAAAATGCTAATATTATGTTCCTACTTAAGTTACAAAATTATTTCTTAAAAATCTGGGTCTTAAAACAATTTAGCAAAGGCGTGGCTTTCTCTGAGTGCAGGAGCACACCCAAATCCAGAATTAAGTAGCATATCCGCTTAGAGAGTCGCGAACTATCTGAGCCCGAATTTCATTCAGCTTTTCTTTGTACGTGTGTGCTTTTTATTGTTGTATTTTATTTTATTTTATTTGGCAACTGGCAGCCGACAGCAGCCGGGATTATAATGTCAACGAACTGGACGCCGCCGTCAGTGGGGCACATTGCCTTACATTTCCGATCTTTGCTCGGAACGGGGACCGAAGGGGTCGGGACTGAACATAAAACAAATAAGTAGGCGGCGAGGTATCCAAAATGGCTTACACAATGCTGCCAAGTGGGTGGCTTAGTGGGCTGGTCTGGGGTCCCTCTCGCTTTGGAGTTGCAAACAAATTACGCAACTCGACAAGCCGACAAAGCATTACACTCGGCTGGCTGCGGCATGAACTGTCAGCGATGCATGCCAACCGGCGAGATCTGCCGTCTTTCAAATACCACTTGCACCCGACATCTGCAGAGCCCAGCAGCCCAGGGAATCCAGGGAACTCAGGGAACCCAGGGAACCCAGGGAACCCAGGGAACTTGGGGAAGCGGAGAGGAATCCACGGCTTTGTCTCCGCAGCCAAAGTGTCATTGTACGAATGACTTACATTCGTGAGTCGCAGCAATTTGCTAACAATGGCAAAAGCAACGGAGACAGCGAAACTATCGATGCTTGGCAGTTGGCCAGAGTTGTCAGCAGCCTCACTGCGAGAACACAGTACTCGAAAAAAGTTTAAGACAAGGACATCACTTGGAAAAACATATATATAAGTATATACCATCGTTTCAAGGAAGATGTCTTAAGGCATCACCACTCTTTTTTTTAAATTTAGTAAAGGGTACAATACAGATCTCGATAACTATGACAGCTAAGGTTACGAGATTTGGTATGTAGGCTCGGTTATTATCCCCCAACTTATATACCTCGAAAAAAGTTTAAGACAAGGACATCGTTTGGAAAAACATATATATAAGTATATACCATCGTTTCAAGGAAGATATCTTAAGGAAACACCTCTTTTTTTTTAATCTAGGAAGGGTACAATACAGATCTCGATAACTATGACAGCTAGGGTTACGAGATTTGGTATGTATCCTCCCACTTATATACCTAATTTAATATTAACTCGAACAATTTGTATGAACCTTATCAACTGTTTAATACAAGCCTTTCAGGGGTAATGATATATGGACCATGATTTATTAGTAAAGTATAAAGGTTCTTTAGTTTAGTAGATAGTTTAATAAACGCTCAACACAGTATTTTCTGTGCACTTGAAAGACCCAACAGTTTGCTTTAAGTTAAAGGTTTTTTCGCGACTCCTATCCATCCATTTTAGAGAAAATGTCCTCCATCTATTTGCAGCAATGTCCCTGACTAAAAAATTATCACCCGATTAGGCACAAGGTTTTGGGGCAGACTCAAGGACTTGTTCACCACCCCGGACACTTTGTTTTAAAAATAATAATATTGAAAATAAGCTAGGCCTAATGGAGACCTCATCTGCCAAGGGTGGCTAGAGATATAATTAGGCAAGCCGGCACACGAGGGCTGTGGGCAACCCTTCTTCAATTTGCGAGGGCTAGATGAAAGTCCACAATAAATATAGCTTGACGAGGGGTGGTCTTTCATCATTGATCCAAATTAGGGAAAACAACAAGTCACCGATTTATGCATGTTAACAGGGAGTTTTTTTAAAAGAACTTAATAATCTTCTCAGGAGGGTTTTAAATGTATGTTGATATATATTAAGATGTTTTTAAAGGCAGAATATTCAAGAATTACCCTACCTTGGATAATAAGTCGTCCTGTGATCCTGTATCCCGATTATTTTCAGGGAAATCCTTACGATAATGGTTGGATAAAATACCAGATGATGATAGACAGATGATTGTGGAGCTTTCCCAGGTCGCATCAATTTGAATTTAACTCATACATTAGGCTGCCCGAACACTTCAAGGGTTTTATGTCGCATTTTTCTGCTCCTGGGATTAGTGAGTGAATGGCATTTGGGTCACACGTCCTCATCTGGCTGGGATCAGGGTGCGGCTGCCAGGACTCGATAGCCCCGGCAGCAGCATATTCCACTCCTCAACCTTCCGCTTTTAACCCTCTGCTGCCCGTCTGTTGGCCGATTTTCCGGCCTTTCTGCCTTTCGAATGCAACTGCGACGCAGTTGGCGAGTTGCGGCGCAAATCCTAACAATTCGCTGTAGTACACTGAAAGAAAAATGGTACAAATAAATGGTATTTTAATTTAGCATACTACCAAAAAAATGGGTAATTTATTTTAGTTCGATTTCATTAGAAAATGGAAAATCCTTGTATAAACAAAGTACAATAGGTCGCTAGGTATTTTTTTTCTCACTGCACCCTCATGGCTTTTTTTAATACCTCCACTCTTCTACTTCTTCCTCCACTGCAACCCCTTGTCGTGCTCTGCACTCTTCTTCCTCTCTATCGATGACTCGGGAGTTGGGAATTTGAAGGGGCGGTATGCGAAGTGCGGGAATGAATGTGAGAAAGGTGATGGCAGAGGGGACTCTGTCGGCGAATGCGCAACCAAAACAGAATGCCGCAATGTTGTTGTGAAATGCGCACAAAGCGGACGGCGCAACAGCGGGCATAGGGCAGAGGACAGCGACGCCAACGGATGAGCGGCACAAAAGGGAGCCACGATGGAGTTACGATAAACGAGCTAGGACGAAGCCAAAGGAGCAAGCGAGGCAGAACGAGGTGCAGACGCAGACAGCATGACGACGACGACCGCCACGACGTCGGCCTTTACCGTAAGCTCTGCCGCAGCGCACAGTGGGCCACACAGGCAATTTGAGTGGGACTAGACGGAGCTCGAAAAAGGACCTTCAGGCTCAAAAGAGATCTAATGAATGGGGGATCTAAAATAAAGCTGTAGGATGACTTAAAAGTCAAATTCTGATTTATGTATCAAAAGAAAATCGTAAAGCTTAAAATAACAACGATTTGATTTTAAGCAATATCAAAAATCAAAGTAAAGCAAATATTCGACCTGATAGCTCCCACTGTGCAGAAAATTGACTGATTTTGGGTGGTTTTTGGGGGGTGATTGTAACACGTCGCACCGCAACAACAATAATAAACACAACAATCGGTAGTAGTAAAATCAGCAAAGGCAGGCAGCCAGCCAGCATCGTGGCTAAATTGAGTTTTGGGCTGTTGCTTTTCGCTGCTCTGTGTTCCATTCTGTTTCATTCCGTTCGCTTCGAAGCCCCCTTCAAGAACACCATCGCCTCTGCCCCCCCTTTTTTTTCGCAAATGCAGTAGTAGATGCAACTGGGCGCTGATTGGCATGTCACATCCCCATCCCCTGCAGCTCCCATCTCGGGACTACGTAAATTGACCCATTTACGTCGCGGCGAATGTGTGTGGCGGCTAAAAAAAAGGATCCTTGCTTCCAGATGCAAAACTCAATTAAAAGATACGTTTTTGGCCAGGTCGGAAAGCTGGGAAACGGAGTGAATACTAAAAGGCAAATAAATATGGCAGTTCAAATTAAAATGTAATCGACGAAAGGCAAGAACAATTCAAGGAAAAGCAAGCTGGGAACTATCTAATATAATATGAAATATAAAATATTCTTTAAAAATTAAGACACAAAGTTTTATAAAAGATGGAAATCTGAAAGTCTGCGCTAGTTTAATTAGAAAATAAAAAACCAAAGAAAAATACTAAACCTCAAGGAAAATATAACAAACACCGAAAACAAAAAGTATATCTGCTTAACACAACATATTCACATAAATACCTAAGGCTCCAGGGCAACATAAAAAAAGGATAAATTAGGAGCAAAGCCTAAATTAATCAACATAAATATTCAAGGAAAAAAACAAGAACCGCTAAATAAAAAGAATGTACGGGAAAAATCGCATGAATGGCGAACCGAGAGCAACAGAGCGCGCACCTAAAATGTGTCCTACTTTTTGGCATACAAACAGGACCACTTTTCCCCTTCGTCCTGCGTGCGAGCAGAACCGCCATATGCGCCGAGAAAGAGAGGGAGAGAAAAGGCAGCCAGAGAGGGAAAGAGAGGGAGAGAGAGTGAGAGTCAGGATTCGGCGCAAATAGAGGGCGGCTGCTGGCCAAAAAGGATGCTCGATGCTCGGCTGCTCCGCTGCTCGGCTTCTGGCTGCTGGCTGCTGGCTGCTGGCTGCTGGCTGCTGGATTTATCCTGGCAGGGCCCGTTTCAGTTGTAGTTGGATAGTAAAGGGTCTTGGACGTGTCGAGCGAAGCGAACCGAACCGTTTTCGCCAGGTAGCCACAGCTCCTCCATTCTCCACAGAGCCTCCACAAAGCAGAGGACAAGTCCTGCATGCCTTCGACTGCCTAAGAGCTTACACAAAACGCCGAGTTTCTAACTTAAAAAACAGTCAGAAGCAAATGTTTTATTTTTTTCTAGTGTTTCTAATACGAAAAAAGTGATTTGTTGCAAGTGCCGATTGCCATTTAAGTGAATCTATACATAAACCAAACAAGAATCTATCTAACTCTCGGGAAATCTCCGGGACATACCGAAATTCGCCAAGACTTTGCCGTTTTGGGGAATGAAAAATGAAACAATTTGCAGGGGGGGGCTCTACAAAATATTCTAGTGAACATTTTTCTCATACACAAAATCCTGGGCCAGGCCTCCAAAAGAAGGAAAAAGCAGGCATGAAGGATTTTGATGGCACCGGGCAATACACACAAATACTTAGACTTACACACACACACACACACACAAGTTAAGCAGCTTATTATACACACAGAGTCCTCGCTCTCGGGGACTCCAAATGTAGAAAAGGATGCTAGGGATGCTGCTGCTGCTACCAGTTGGGGCTCCCTTCCACATACACATAGGTCCAATGCATACACACGGAGCGCGGGAGCACGCGAGCACGGAGTTTTCGAGCTCCACAGGATACACTTTCCCCGCCGCGAACTGCGAACTGCGGACTATGGATATGCGGGGTTGATTACGGCTTGTTTACAAGCCGTAGAATCACAGCGAGCGAGAGGAAGAGAGAGAGAAACAGAGCGCGAGAGAGAGGTCACTAGGTCGCTCCCATCCGGGATGCAGTCCGTTTCGGAATCCTGGCCACGCCTCATCTGCCTTATCATCTTTGCCAAATGCATTTCAAATGCGTTCCACAAAAGTCTTACCAAAAATCGCGAGAGTGACAGCGACAGAGTCAGTTATATAGGGGGGGACGGTGCGAAAGAGACAGTTATACACCACTATTCTGTTGCATTCCGATCCGAAGAAAACACACTAGAAATAATCCCTGCAAATTGTTTCATTTAGTACATAATTACAAACGAACACAAATCGAAGTGACAAGTGAATTGTAAGCAACCGACCAAGCGCTTTACCGTTAAGCGCCGCCTATCGATATCTATATCGATAGTTATCGTAGGAATCGAACGAATTAAACAGAAAAGAACAGCCAGCACAACGGAGACCGAAACGGAAACGGAGACAATGGGCGGCGGTGAAGTGAAGGTCGCTACCGTCGACGTGGAGGGCGGCGACAACATGGCCACGCTGCCGGTCTCCCGATCCCACACCACCGGAAGCACCGATAGCGCCGAGAAAAATAATGCCGCCAACAAGGAGATGGAGCTCAAGAATGTCATGCCGCAGCCGCTGCAAAGGTGCGATATCGATAACGATACACATTTTGGGGGAAAATTAAGCCTGGTGGCTGTCAGATCTTACATATATTCCGTTGTGTGGGAAGAAAGACTTGTCTTAATAATATAATTTAATTTACCTAAAAAAAGTGTAATGTCTATAACGATATAGATCGGGAAAAACAATCAAGGTTTCACTTTTATCCCTTATAAACCAGCAGGTAGACCTATTTGGCATATACTGTAAGTCACAGAAAAGACCCTTATTATTAAGAGCTTCAAATCATAAAATATTTACTATAAAAAGGATACTTTTCTTTCTAAATAAAAGCCAACCCAGCTGTTAACTCTTGACACAATTTTCACTCAATTTCCGGCAGGACTTAACACCGTTTTTAAGGCGTATAAAAGGGGTTTTTCTTCGGGGAAAATGGAGTTAGAATCAAGTCGTTTCGTTCCTTCCCTGCTCAAAATTAAGCTAATCCCTGTGTATAACAGCTTCACCCACAAAGTCCTTAAGCACACACAGACATACACTCTATTACATACACACTCACTCCCCCCTACATAAAGAAATGCTAAGCCCAAGTATATATATATAACCAAAAGTGCATTCCCTGCTCTCTCTCGTACCGAGTGTAACCTCCCAGAAGAGGATTTCCGCTTCCGTTTTTGTTGTGTGCGCTTCATACATATTTATATCCACCTCGCCACAAAATAATGATGTTTCCCACCTCCTACCTAATATTCAAAACGCATCAATTGGAAATCAACTATTTAATTCACATCGAATCTTATAGGGTTTGCTACACGTTCAAGCCAAATCCAAATAAGTACAGTTTTATGCCAGCGAAAATAACGGTACAGGGCACATACGAAACAAATCCGATAACGGGACCAATCGAACTATGGTAATGTGACAAGAACACCATGACCTATCCCAAAAAGTTCAAATAATAAAATACCTTGTCCAAAAAGATCCAGTCCTCGAATATTATACATGTATGACCCCCCCGAATCATAATTCCCAAAACAAAAAGAACACACATCTAAGCCTATAGACTCGAAAAATAATCGTGGGATATATCTTATATATTTATATATACTGCAAATAGTTAAGTTAATAAAAATCAATGGATAGGCTGCAATATTATGTTTGATTTAGGAAATCTCGAACTATTTACTGTCTACTTTGAGATATCCTATTTAATGATTTAAAATCTTTAGAGATCTAATACTTCAAGAAAAACAAGAAAGAGGAGAGAAATAGCAGGTATAGGGTATATTCTGTAACATATTCCCCAATTCCGATATATATTCTGCAATGAATACTAAGAAATCAGAAATAGCAAGGATAGGGTATATTCTGTAGCATATTCCCCAATTCCGAAATATATTCTGCAATGAATACTAAGAAATCAGCGTTGATGTCTTGCATAATTAAAGGACATTATACAATGCAAACATCGGATTTGATTCAGTTCTTGCTCATAGTGGCAGAAGGGGTGAAGTGGGCTTGGGGGTGGAAAAGCTTTGTGTATTTAAAACAGTAACTAACTGGGTCACAAAATACTGCAAGTGAGGCACAGTGGGATGGAAGAGTGTGCGAAATTCCAAGTAAATAAAATATTAAGAAACATAGAAATGTATTTAAGCAACGATAGATAGCTTCTAGAGAACATATATCTCCTATATCAAGCCCTGTATTTAAACGATGTGTAGTGATGGATGAAACAATATGAAAAATCAATTAATAGCAGTGTATTTTATAAGGGAAAAACACCTAGTAGTGACTACTGTGCGGGTCTGTCTGTGCGGCTAATCAAACATCAAATGGGGGCTAATTCAGGGCGGTTATGTTCTCGTGTCGTCAAGTGACTATGCACTTGAGACCTTAGTTGCATGTCAGACACACACCCACCCCCACACACACACATACACACACACAAGCACACACTGCAGGGGCAAAAATCAAGAGCTGGGAAATTAGCACTCCGCCGGCAAGGAAGCGGGACAGTGGGTCAACTGGTGGCTCCAGATCTGGGCACAGTTCTTAGCACAAGTTCCTCAAAATAACACAACACACACATATCCCGTATATATACTCACATAAGTGCACCCCAGTGTTTACTCTTCTGTACATAATCGAATTGTGAAGTGGCCTTTGGGCGAACCGAGGACTAATGACTCCCTCCGCCATCCCTTCCGCAGGACATCGCTGTTCATTGTGACCAGCCTGGTGTACGCGATCCTCCTGATCGTCGTCTGCATCGCCTATGTGATCAGCGATGTGACCACACACCGACTCCCAGTGCTCTACTACGAAACGTTCTTCACATATCTCTACGGCGTCAGCATACTCTTCCTCCTCTACGTCTTCTGTTTCCTGCTGCAGGGTGAGTGCCCTATAAATATGCACAATAATTAATAAATATATTAAGTTGATTAACTGTTAATAATAAATTTAATTGATATTTGTTTGCTGCACAGAGAGCTCTTGCTGCAATGGCGGCAACGGCAACGGAGCCAGCAAGCCGAAACCCCAACCCAAGGAGAAGAAGTCTAAGAAAGCCAAGAATGCCGATCCCGCCGATTCGAAGGATGCGAAGGGCTCTAAGGACTCTGGCAAGGCAGCCAAGGGCGCCGCCTATCAGGTGGGTTTTCGCTATTCCCTGGGAATCTCTCATTTTATTAGGAAACTTTATAATAAATCATATTAATCATCAAATAAATTATCTAAGAACCATAAAGTGCCCAGGTATCCAGGGCATCCCTGCTTGAATGTCTACTCTCACCCACGATACATTTCACATGACCCAGAGTTTAATTAATGGCAAAGCCTTGGCCAGAGCTCTGCTAATTAATGGCCGCAATTAGGGTCGGCTTTGGATACACCGAGAAAAACGATAGGTTACGTTAATTGCATGTATCTGTTGACCAACCCCCAGGAAGCACCCGTAGATGCCGAGGTGGCCGTCACCCCCAAGAATGTGCGCAAACGCAAGACAACCCACAGCGATCCCACGCACGGCAGCTTCTTCCTCCGTGTGGGAGCCATTGGTAAGCCGGAAGCCGCCTCATCTCTTTGAACCCCCATATAATTCTGTGTCATATATCATGTACCAGCTTTTGGACTGGGCGCCATGATCTACATTGGACTGGAATTCGGATCGTTCTTCGAGATACCCTTCGACTCGCCCTGCCACCACATCCTGATCGGGGTGAATCCGCTGCTCCAGATGATCTTCACCTTCATGCAGATGTACTTTATATTCATGAACGCCCGGGTAAGTCGCAAGGTCCATGGGCTCTAGGTGTCTAAACTCTAAACTAAAAACTAAACTAAAAACTAAAGAACACTGTAAGCATATGACTACTACCTACTAAAACTACTACTACTACTGCTACTGCTACTAAATACTACCTACTACTGCTATTATCTACGGCTATATTCTATACTCGTATGTTAAATGTTAAAAAACCATCATAAGTACACGATACTCCCAGAAAACTCCTCCAGCTCCTACTCAGAGTCCCCCGAAGACGCCAGTCTTGGTAGTCCGTCGCGAGGTTAGTGTTAACCAGAGAACCCACCATCGATAGGTCGCGGCATTCAAAAGTCAGGTATCGGTTTCGGTTCCGGTTCCGGTTTCGGTTTCGCTCTTTCTATATCTCGACCGATCACAATCCAAAACTCACCACGAACCTTCGAATTGGCGTGCTAATTGGCAGTTTTGAGTTCAGTTTTCATCCATCCGCATCTGTTAGTGTATCTGTATCTGTATCTGTATCTGCATTTGCAACTGCATCCATCATGCTGATCACATCATCTGCCATTATCACTCGCTTGCTTCTCTCAATCAATCAATCAATCAATCAATCAATCAGTAAATATCCAATGAACATTTAAGCCAACAGACAACAGACTTTTAACAAATACCTATATACAAGGTCAATCTGATTGAAATGTATCTCGTGCTTCTTTGGGAAGGAATTTTAAAATACAAGAAATTGTGAAGAAAATAAAGAAATTTTACAACTAACTGTGATAAAATTAAAGATTAAAGTTATATTTCCACTTCAATACAATTAAAATTTCCTATAGAAGTTGTGACAGAGTAAACAACCATCAGATTGACTTCCAACATGATATCGGGTTGATCCTTGATCTTATCTGTTCCTGAACACTGACACACATATTAATGTATGTAGTTCGGATACCCCAGCACCTCAGCACACGTCCTAGGAGCATTGAAAGCCATTTAAAACCACTAATCAGGCAGCAGCCAACCGCCACAGCTCATTCATACATATCAGTCCATCCATATTCATCCATTCATTCATCCAATCCAATCAAACGCATATTCATTCTTTAAAAAACAAACAAAAATTTCGAAATTTTGCTACGTAGTTAATTTAATGAACCATTTTTGTGTACATAATCCCACAACTCCGCCCCATTCGATCGCGATCGCAGACTAGGCCGCCATTTCAGGTACGATATGCAACTCATTTTCTACTCTCTACTCTACTCTACTCTACTGTATACTGTACTCTCTACCCCTAACTCTACCCGTACACCTGTACACCTGTACCTGTGAACCCATGTGTACCTGTACATCTACCCCGAAACCCAACGCTCATTTCGTTCTCACCACTATGCATACCCATATATGATACTATAATAAACTAAAGCATATATATGTTACGATATACGATAACCACTAGTCTAAAAACAAGTTACTATATCTTTAAGGGTTCCAATTTGCGGCCGTTTGGTTTTTGTTCTTTGGTCACCACTGTCCCTCCAGAGATGGGGTTTTCTAATCTAATCCAAATGAGCATAGGTCCGTCTGATTAATATTATTGTACTTAAATATTTGGTTACCTAAACAGGTTTTGTTTTTAAATTGGGAACTGGGTATGCCAAGGTCTAGTTTTAAATACAAAATAATCCTCACATTTAAATGGGATTTGATGTAGATCAAGATAGTATCAGATAGTACCTAAAACTCATATAAAAAATAATCTAGGGTACTTGAAATTATTTGAATTTATGCGTATGCATTAAAATATCTTTCTAAGAAAGCAAAAGTCAAAGCAGGGGTGTTCACAGCATACTTTCAGGCAAATCTGCAAGTGTTTTTGAAAGAGCATTCCCTGATAAAAGTTGGCCCTGTAGGTATTAACCTTTGAAGAAGATATTCTACATCCTGGAACTATCTAGAGAGAAGCACCTATCTCTGCAGGGACAGTGGACAGCAGTTCTTGT
Organism: Drosophila pectinifera; assembly: GCA_008042775.1. NCBI lineage: Eukaryota > Metazoa > Arthropoda > Insecta > Diptera > Drosophilidae > Drosophila > Drosophila pectinifera. The sequence goes on along the minus strand of VNKC01001636.1, from coordinate 5,353 downwards.
TGTGTCCGAACTGAGTTTGCCCGTAATCCAATCTACATATGCTATGTAATCAATGTACTCAACAATGTACTCACCGCCGTCCAGCTCTCAGTCGTACTCAAGCGCTCCGTGCACTCCTCTCTCTCTTTCCTGTTTCTCTCCGGGATGATCTCCGTCTGCAGCTGAACATCCACCGCTTCAAGGTGATTGCCCGCTTCGGGCTGATGCACGTGGTGGCCACCAATATCTGTGTATGGATCCGAACTTTGGTCAAGGAGTCGCTGCTGGAGATCACCATTTATCATCAGAAGAACGCCCCGGAGCCGGGTGCCTCCTCCATAGCCCACTCGATCCGGCAGCATGCGCTGCGTCACGCCGGCACCGTACTCCGCACTCACACCGGGCCGAACAGTGAGTTCGAGGTTCTCGACGGCGAGGATCTGCTGCCCAAGGATGTGTACAAGAGCGACAATGTACTGTCCAAGTTGGTGCGCAACACGGTCGACGGGATCTCGAAGAGCTTGGGAATGGGCGGCGATGCGGTTACTAGCAGCAGCACCACCAGCACGACCACGACGCGGGCCCCGTACACGACGCCCGGCTACCAATGGCACAGCACTACTATGGCCCGCAAGCTGAAGAAGTTTATCACCAGCACCGCGGCCAGCACGGCGGCGGGCAGTGGCAGCAGTGGCACCACCATCTCTTCGGGCACCACCATCTCACCGAGCACCACCTTCAGTCCATTCACCACCAGTTCCACCACCACAGCCAGTTCCATCATCACCAGTACCACCACAGCCATTCCCCTGGAGAGCAGCAGCAGCAGCAGCGGCGGCAGCATCTTTGCCAGCGAATCATCGCCCTTTGGCGGCCTGCAGCGAATCCTATCCAGCGCCGCACCGCCGAGCCTGGCGCCAGTCGATGGGTTCGGTTCCGCAGCAGCCACGCCCCTCTCCGTTGCCAGCAACTCCAATTCGAACTCAAACTCATATGTGGACTCATTCCTGGCCAGCACCTTGAGCCCGGCCAGCAGCACCGAGAGTGTCGGCAGCATTATGAACAATCTGTTCGGCCAGGGACCGATGGAGAACAGCTTCCAGACGTACACGGACCTGGGGCACGAGGAGTCCACCGGTCTGGTTAGCTTTGAGAATTTGGAGAGCCTGGACAATATATATCCGGCGGCCCTGTCCTCCAACATCGGCACACTCAACTCCACCGCCTGCGGACGCATCGACATCATGGGCACAATTGTGTACGACTCGGCGCCGTATCTGTATCCATTCATCATCGAGTACTCGCTGATCGGGGCGGTGGTGTTGTATGTGATGTGGAAGCACATTGGCCGCTATCCGGGACGGTTGAATGACGAGGATCTGGAGCATCGGCTGGAGGTGATGCTGTCGCGCCGGGCGGTGGCCATGGCGCAGCAGGCGCGATCCGGACGCGTCGACTGCGTTGGCTCGTCGAAGGGCCTGTTCTTCGGGCTGCTGCTGCTGGTCGGGGCCCTCATCTGCCTGATACTCTTCTTCGTCTTGGTGCGCCATCAGCAGTTCTCGCTGTTGGCCATTTACCTCGCCGACGCCAGCCACTGCATCCTGATGGCCTTTGCCATCCTGGCCATCATAGTGGGCTTCATAAGGTCGGGATGCGGTCAACCATTCAAAGCAAGCCTGCACAGGGAAAATATATAAATAAAGCCAGAATTAATTAACTGTTTCAAGTTCAATTAAATATATTTGATAACTAACTTATTTATGTTGTGTTTCCGATTTCAAAGTAAATGTAAAATAATCTATTAGGCTTGACTTTATATTTACACTGTGCAGTGCATAATTTCGCCTTTTTTTAAGTAGCAACTAATATTTTAATGAATTATATTTTCTTGACTTCGAATATAGGGTGAAGAACCTGAAATTCCGCTGCGAGGAGCAGTCAAACCTGAACGACATCTTGCTGCGCATCTCGGCCTTCGGCCTGTTCACCTACTCCGTGTTCAGCATCATTGCCGGTAGCTTGAAGGTCCTGGAGAGCGAGCCCAGCCTGCTGGTGACGACCACCGGCGGCGTGGCCGTCTTCCAGGTGATCCTCCAGCTGCTGTTCATCGCGGACGTGTCCCGCCGTCGCGTCCACCTGCCGGAGCATGATCGCAGCAAGCCCGGCCGCCAGATTGTCACCTTCCTACTCATCTGCAACGTGGCCATGTTCGCCATCTACACCTTCGAAGCTCAAAAAGTATTCGCCAATCCTGTAAGTAGATATGTACGTAAGCGAGACTGAGTTAAGTAAGATGATTAACGCTCTCGTTCTCTACTCGTTGTTTAAATGTTATTTCTAACCGATAATTATATGACCCTCTTCCGATACATCTACTATGTACTACTTATTTTATGCATGCCTAGACTTAATGACTAAATCTTGGTAATATCATTTTGGCAAAAGATAAAGGAGCCTGATCATATATCAAGGGTTTCTGCATCCTTATGTTTGAGTTAGGAGCTGTATTATAACTAGAGCTTCCAGCTCTACATGTAAACCACTTTATACAAATATGAATTAACCTTTAACTTAAAAACAGAAAAAAAAGAAAAAAATATTACTTCCTTGTGGTTTTCCCTAGATTTAACATGTACTTTTGTAACCCAGCATGTTTACTAATGTATATAAATGTTTTACCTATGATATTGCCTATTTCCAAGCCTCATTAATAACCTCTCCTCATGACCTCATGGATGCCTTTGCAGGTTCAGCTGGAGTTCTATGGCTTCGTGCCCTGGTCGATCATCCAGCGCATCACACTGCCCCTGTGCATCTTCCATCGGTTCCACAGTGCCGTGACACTTGCCGAGATCTGGAAGACCACCTACAAGGCACGCCTGGAGTAAGGTGGCACGTCGCAGTCTATGTGTCTATACCCTGGAGGAGGCTCCAAGGGATGCAGATGCGGATGTGGGAGTTATATGAAAATGCACCAAAACCAAAATGTAGCGAACCCAAAAAACGCAAAAACAGAAATCAAGTGAAGAGAAGAGTTAGTTTCTAATTACGTATTAAACATATGCATACTACATATAATATATAAATTAATGCAGATATGAATATATTATTATTATTTTCTGTTCTTCGTTCTTCGTTTTCGTTTTTTAGTTACTAAGCTCACGAACGAAACGAACCGGATCGGAAATCCGCACGATTACCGGTAGTCAACAACCAAATATACGATTACCGATAACGATAGCGCGCGCGATAGGCTTCTCATTGGCTTGTATTTTTTTTACTTTGTTAATCTGTGAAAAGAACTTAAGTACTAAGTCATAGCGTTTACAGTTTCGAAGGATAGAACCAAGCTGCCCGCCCGCACGCACCCATTATTACATCTGAGTTACATATATTTAAATACTTATGCTTAAAATACCTTAAATATACCTTATTGTTTAGTTTACACTTTAGTTTTAGTTTCGTCTCTAACACCGCCGCAATATACATTGTTACTAAAAACGAAACGAATCGCAAATGCAAGTTAATATATTAATTTTATAATTGTTTTACCTCCCGCCACCCCTTCGGCATACGACCACAAACAAAAAAATCGATTAAAAATTCACATTGCGAATAACATGGAAATTATTCGGAAACAAAATGGTTGTTTACTTTTCGCGTTGTTTCGCGATTGCGATTTTTTGGGATAAAATATTTCCACTCACACACTCACACATTTTGAGGGAAAAACACACACGCACACGCACACACACAACGCAATGCCATGAAGAATGCAGCCACACAGAAAACGGAAACGGAAACGAAACGGTACAGGAAACGGATACGGTAACGGTAACGGTTGGAACATTTCATTTCCTGCATTCTGAATCAATTATTGATCTGACTTTCCACTTTTTCAAGAACAACAAACAACAACAAACAGTAACAGCCGAACAGCAACAACAACAAACTGTGATGAATTCTATGATTTATACGAAGTATATTGCTTTCTTACACATTTTTATTATTGTTTGTTATAGTTTTCTTATAGTTTCACTTAAATTCTCAGCTGCAATTAACTCACCAACACTTTTGTAAGAATATAGAAACAACAATGGCGCTAAGAAAACTTCATGGCCAATTGTAAAAACAAATTCCCCAAAACCAACAAAAGAAAAACATAACTAAAAACGAAGAAAATAACACAAAAAAAGACAAACAAAATTGGGGCGCATTCAAAGGGCCAAAAAAACACTTAAAAACAAATTAAAAAAGGAAGAAAAACAAGAAAAAAAAAACATTTTTAATATATACATTATATAAAAGTTTATAAATGTCCATTTTTTGATTATTAGTAGTGATGTTAAAGAGCAAAAAAACATAATTAAACGGTAACAAATAATAATAATAATAATAAAGTGAAATATGTATGTATGTTATAGCAGAGAATCTCGGATAAAACCATTGAAATTCTTGTGCAGCGTTCGCCGAACTTTCAAAATCCAAACAAAAACAAAAACAAAAAACCAAAAAACTTATGAAAACTAAGAGGCATTTTCGATATAACGAAACAATGATAACTTTTTCCCAGTGAATCCCCAGCATTTATGAACGAAACTTTTAGCTAAAGCAGAAATTGAGGAGGGTTTAAGGAGCTACGAAAAAGAACAAGGATAAACCATTGACAAGCATCAAATTGTTTACAATTTACAATGTTAAAAACAAAAAGAATAAGAAAAAGAAAAAGAAAAAGAAAATGAAGATGAAGATGAATATGAAGAAGACGAAGCAAAACATTTTGAAGGAAAGATATATATTGCCACGTATATCTATAAATATATGTATACTAACCCACCAAATTCAAAGTATTTCAACGTTTTATACAAGGAGACGGAAGACAAGAAGAGGACGTGCGTCAGAGCCGTCTTTATCCCCCCACAACCCCCGCATTATATCCATTATCTCCGCCTATACACCCCTTGAATCTTACATTCCTCTCCAGAGAAAAACGAATCGAAAAATGAACGGCTAGAAAGTCGCGAGAAAGACCAATGGAAAATGAATTGAGGGGAATTCCGATAATCTTGTTGGCAGAGTGGAGAGCAGGGGAGAAGACACACTGCATACCATACTACTACACACTGCCCACTGCCCACAGATCGGCGATTTATAATCGGTAAAGTCTATATATATAATGCATAACTGTAGGCGAGAGCAGCAGTTCACAGTTCAGTCGCAGAATACGTATTCAATACTCGTAATCGTAATCCAATCAAATGTAATGTGGTAGCAAAGCATTAGGTAAAAACCAAAACCAAAACCAAAACCAAAGCCAAAGCGTCGTCGAAACCAGAATTAAAGCCATAAGTATGTAGAGTTCAGCACACACACA
>VNKC01001634.1:0-57407 GCA_008042775.1 Drosophila pectinifera | reverse complement strand
CGAATTTTCCGGACGATACAGTGCTCATCTGTTGGATTAAAGATTTTGTTGGGAGCCGTTTTTCCTTTGTCGTGCATCCTATTCTCGCGGAAAAAACGGTATATGATACTATGGACAGTGGAATCACTCAGAGCAACCATTTCGGCAATTTTCCTGCGCGAATTTCCATTTTTTAAATGTTTTAAAACAAGTTCTCGTTGCTCTATTGTCGTCCGTGGTCTCATTTTGCTAAACGAATTTTTTACGCACTAAATTCCAAATAAACTTTCCAAAAATTAACTTGATCCAACTCTGAATATACTGACTAAAGCACAGAAAAAAAAGAAAAGCTACTTTCCAAAAATACAGGACATTACACGACTTCAAAGTATTTGGTTGAAATAAGCTGTGGCATTGTTTTTCGTTGCTTTTTCGTTATTTATTAAAAAAAATATATTAAAAAAATAATAAAAAATATATAAAATGAAGAACTTATAATATTAAATCTTAACAAAGCATCGTGCGTTTAAATTTTTTTGATTTTCCATTTGGTTCAACTTTTACAGGCGTTTGAAGTTTTCGATAGGTGCTGGTTGAAATAAGCTGTGAGCCACTGTATATATGTAGGATAACAATCGACGCTCATTATGTAGAGTTGGTTGTGGTCCAAGGAAGTAAGTGCCCGTTGCAATGCCATTTTATACCCAGTACCCAGAGTACAAAGTACATAGGGAATTTAAACTTAAACATCTCCGAATATATAATTATTTATATTCTTGAAAAGTCTCACCACCCGAGTCAATTTAGCCATGTCCGTCCGTGTGAAACAATAAATCTCAGAGACTATAAGAGCTAGAGCTACCAAATTTGGTGACTACATTCTAAACTGTTGATTGCTGAACAAATCATTTTTAAAATTTGGCCACGCCCACTTCCGCCAACGAAAATCATATACAACGGCAAATAAGCTATTGAGATTTTTGGTTTAAAAAAAGGCTGTAAAGACATGCAGCGAGGCTACTTATATCGGACCTGGTCGCGAGTTCCTTGTCGCAGGTAAAATTTTTCGGACTTATTTTTATTCATATTTTCGTTGTTATACTTTTTATTATTATTTTTTTTTACTAAAAAATAAATAAAACGGAGAAAAACTTAATAAATAGAGGAAAAACATAAAAAAAATAGAAATATTTCGGATATTGCGGGATTTGAAACACGTCGATCTTGCATTCTTACATTCTTACATTCTTAGTTGGCATCAAGTTACTCGTACTCTATGGGCATCGGGTATAAAATTACTTCAGAACTACAGTCCGGTGTTTTTGGTTATGAGGTAAATGCGGTTGGTACCCTATGGGCACCGGTTATCTAGCGACCTGTAATGAAAAATTTGTCTCGTGTTTCCAGAAGAACCTGCATCGACATTAGGTTACAAGTAATGTTTCTTTTATTTAACGGAAATTGGTCGATTAGCTTAGTAACAGCAGAGGAAGAATTTTCTATTCTTAAAGAAATCGATATATTTTATACATTATTTATTTTATTTTTATTTATTTTTCTGCTATACTTCTCTTGGTTTGGACACCAGCTGAAGGTTTTGATCAAATTCCGTTCAATTTTCTTACAGACTATTTGATCCACGTGATACTAAATCAGCTGGATTCTCTTGTGTCACATGACGCCACACCACATTCTCTTAGATCTTGGATCTCAGAAACCCAATTAACAACGATCGTTGCGAGTGTAAACGGATCTTCTTATGACTTGTCCCAATCCAATTTATGCCGATATAGTTTCTGAACCAATATTATTTAATTACTTTAATTACTAATTGGCATAAAAAACCCAAGAGGTCAAATAACCGAGATGAAACTGGAAAAATGTTGCATTAGTGGTTAGGACTTTTTTTGTTAGTGGGTAGGACTTACAAGACTTTAGAGGAAATCTAGTCAGTCTGGGAATTCCTTATAGTGCCCAGTATCAGCGAAAGTTTTTGAATACATACATACACAAGTTGAGGATGGTTTGAAGCTCATTTCGCCAGTTAAAAACTCCCAAATTTCAACACCTCCTCTAGATCATTCTGTCTCGCCAGTTCATAACAGGTTTGTGTCTCGTGACGAAGCTACCAAGATGATACGCTCGGCAGGCCTTTATCGCCCGCAACCGTCGTCAAAGTCCACACAAAATCTTTAGGATCCTTGTCTCACCACAAAATAAACAACTCCGTCGTCCGCGACCATCGTAACACGGTATAAAAATGCTAGTGCGTCGCTTGGGGACTTCGTGGCACGGCTCCTCTGGATCCCAATCTTGCCCTTGACTTAGATCTCAGTCATTAGGCCTTAGTACGGACGGCTTGCCACTTCAGGCCTCAAACTTCTCTCGTACTTGATTTAGATGTAAACTTAATAAACGTACTCGCTCTGATTCCCGCATTTGGACTAAGTATATATTTTTATTTATTCTCTTTCCCGCTATTGACTTAATTCATTTTATTTTTTGTCAGATCGACTACTTATTTTAAATGTGCATAATTATCAGAATAAAACTTTTAATTAACAGAGTTAAGACTCAAAATGCCCTCAATTTCTGGTTTACAACCCTGGATTACAAAAATATCACTTAAAAATATTTTTTGGGTACGTTTATTTTCAGATTTTTTAAGTTAAAACTAATAATTTGTTATCTTTTTGTTTTTTATTCCACACCTCGATTTGTGGTCAACTAATTTGGCCTTCCTTCCTTCATTTTACTGGTTATTACCAGCCAACAAACCTTTGGTTTTGTCATTGTCATATAATTGTTTTAGATATGTAATTTGTATATTGGAACCCGACCAGTTTTATTGAAGAAATCAACTACAGACGGGTGAGCTAGACTGCGAGATAATTCTAAATTTTCAGTGGCACGCCCAGTACAAAGGTGAAAATAACGCAGAAATAAAAGAACAAGTTTCATTATCATTTTGAAAAAGAACTGTTCGAGACTAAACTAACCATCTGCGGCGAGTGTTAGCGCGATGGGGATAAAAAACTTTTTTGTGAAATGAATTCAATAATTATTATCCGAATTTACTCATATTTCCAAACTACATCCTTACATATGTACGTATTCATTCATATCCCTTCAATTTTACCGAATTCAATACTTTAGTTGTATAATACTATAGCTCTAGCTCTTATGGTCTCTGGTATCTGTTTTCTCTTTAAAGGCCATACGTAAGCCACTACAAATTCAGGGTAATATAATTATTGATGGAATTCTTTGATAATTTCGTTTCACATAGTACCAGACGAATGTATAAAAATAAAATTGTAATTTGATAATTTAAATAATGCCAAATCAAAATGTTTGTAAAACCGTTCAACGCACCATAAACTGATGTTTTACGCCTAGCTACTCAAACATATTTTTGAACACTCTGCTTATGAACTGCACCCCGGTGTCGGCTATCTTGACCTTTGAAATTCCATATCTTGGGATTATCCTAATGATAATTGTGCCAAAACATTTAGAACATCAGAAGTCGTACTGTTGCAGCTGCGTAAACCCAGCGATTCTTCCGGACCGACTCTCAATGACCACTTCAGGGTCATGTTATCCGTTAGCACCTTAAAGTGTTAGCCCTCCAAGTATGGTCTTTAGCTTTCTTGTGGCTCACAGAATATCTAAACATTCTTTCTCCATGGCAAAGTTATTCCTTTCGGTTTCGTTGAGTAGTAACCTACTGGAGTAGGAGATTACTCTCTCGCCCTTCTTCGAATGTTAGGTAAGATTCACACCGAGTCCGTGGTCGCTAGCGTCTGTCTGCAGCATGCATTTTTGCTAGAATTGTGTCTGTTACTTCTTTTAATAGAATAGCTTCCCGTACCTCCTTCAAGTGCAGCATGTGCTCCTCCACTGTTCGTATAATGACAATAATTTACTTCACCATGACGATTGGTGTGCTGAATGATGGCTTTCTTTTTGTTGCAGTTCCTCCACCTTCCGTTAATCACGGCTACGGATAACCTTTTCTCCAGTATGATTGATTCCGTATCCTTGCTAGTATCGACACCCGGTGGCCTGAACAATTCATCTAATCCATGCTAATACCAAGTATCACCAGTGTGTAGTCACCGTTTCTGATTCTAGTCCGATATGCACTTTTAGTTCCGAATTGATTTCACCGCAGCATGTTTATTTGCCTTTTAATGGGTTCCCTTCAGCCGGCACCTTGAGGTCTGATTGCCAACTTTTCACCTATAAATCTGGCCGTTGCTAAGGTGTCCACCGTTGCCTCTATTCAGTCAGCTGTGAGCTGTGTCTTCGCGGCTGTTAGGTCAACCATTAGATTTGTGAGGCGTGGCGTTTCCCTCTGGCTGGCAGCATGCTATTATCCTCGTTTATTCCACAGACCCAAAAGAATGCCAGTCGACGATTGTTATACTACTACTCCTGACCCACGAAACTTGGAAAAAAAAAATAGTTGACTAATTGGTCTATTGACAATAATTTCACATCATCAGTAGATCTATTTAGTACGCATTTAAAAAAAAAAAATGTCTTCTGACCCCACATCGAATTCGGAAAAAAAATATTTTCCGTCGGCAACAACATCTTGCGATTTTGCTACCAGGACTGCCATTCTTTTGGAGGAAACAAAACAACTGAATGAAATACACGTAAAATGAAATGGTGAACATTAATATTATTGAGGAAGCATAAATTAAGGTTTTAGTAAATAAACATTTTTAATTTTATTGTTTAAATAGTTATTTTCCCATTAAAAAAAGAAGATAAAAGTCATTGAGACCACTGGAATTGGAACTGTTTAAGTTGCAGTTGTCTTAGTAAAATAATTATGAATTTAAACTAAGCGTCATGTCTTTGCGTACAGAGTACATAATTTTCGAAGTGTCACTTTGCAGCAAATATGTAGGTTAATGAAATTAAAGAAAGAAACATATTTATAGTTTGTCCCACAAATATATATATTTTATATTTAAAGAAATTGAGTTTATGTACTCTTTCCCCGAACCCCCGTTCAGCTCGAGCTTTTATTAGAAATTTAATTTAGAGTACAGATCTAGATTCACGCACATTTAAAATTCTTTTTGCTCAGATGCAGCAATATTTATAAACAATAATAGTACAGTGTAAAATATCATATATTCTGATGACACGAAGAAGTTTTTATTTTAATTTATTTATTTAATTTCGTTGTCATAAGCATATTCTGTACACCTTGTTAACCATAAATACCGCAACGACTCATCAATTAAATAAGTAGATGTTTTGACTAAAAAAGCTTTACTCATTTCCCTGCATTCAACAGACGCTGCCGCTGGAACTTCAACTCCTCACAAACAGATGGTTTAAGTTATAACATAATAGAACTATAGTTCCAAAGACAAGAGGCAGACAGTTCATGTACTGTATGCCACGCATCTAAGCCTCCACATTAACAGTTGTATTAACGCATTTTTATACCATTGGAGGGTATTATATTTTTAGAAGTGCCTATCGAAGTAAATGAGTCATTTTCGACCCTATAGAGTATACATATTGTTGATCAGTATCAAAATCCAAATCGATCTAGCCATGTCCGTCTGTCTTTCACAATTACATAATTTTCATAAAAATATTCGCCCTAAAATTAAAAAAAAATATTCCAGAATTAAAACAAATTTTCCATTAAGGTACCAAAAAATCAAGGCAAGGTACCATTAATACAGTTTGTATGATTAATTTTGGACGTTAGGTTCCATTTAAAAAATTTGTAATCTTAAAACCGACCTTTTTAAACTTTTTTATTTATTTTATAACTTACGAAATATTAACAAAATAAAGTATCAGTAATATAAATTGGACAAATGATAATGATAATGCCAGGCATATAATAATGTGAAGGCTAATATGCCTGGCATAAATCTATGTACTACTTCTTCAATGCTAAACAATGCAAACATTCAAATTTCCATAGAAGTAGAATTTGTTAGTCACAAAGAAATATCTTGATTAGCAAATAGCTTTAAAAATTACCTTTAGAATATGATCAAAATGGGATGACTATATCAAATAGCTGCCATAGGAGTGATCGGTAAAGTTATGAGTTTCTATATATCAATGTTTTATACAGCACCAGTAATGCTTCTTTTCATTTAATAATAATAATAGATAATTTCAAGAATACTCTACTAAAAATTTGCATCAACGACCTTGGAGGATTTTGAGTGTAAAATATAGTAATCAACATCAATCATTTTGGTTCACTAAGATAGATTTATATTATTATTCGCAGTATTTTGGATAGTTTAAGTTTATAATAAAGAAAAAGGTAATACCTTATTATAGTGGGTTCGGTAACTATGAGACGGGCAAAGTCCATTACTTCTTTATCATAGGTTGCAGAGAAAAACAACATCTGACACTCCGGGTTCAGCATTCTGTAATATACATGTGGAGTTCGATTATTTATAAGTATGTATTTTATTTCGATTAATATTAATGGGGATTTAATAAGATATATGGGATTACTGTTTACAAAAACGATTGGATCTCTAAATATAATTGAAGGCTTCTTCAGCGACTATAATAACTGATTTAAGCTTTAGACGACCCTAGCTTTAACTAAAGACTGTATCAAATGTCGATTATTGTGCATAGATGACTTCCGAAAACGCGACCGATCGGTAAAATGCCATTCACAACGAGGCGAATACGTATCAAGTATATATGATCGGATATACACTTAAATTTATTTAAGAAAACATAATACAAGCAATAATACCATGTACGGTTTTTTTAGGTTGAGTTATATGATTATATTATTATTATCGTCATGCTAGAGCGCCTAGCTTCAGTAACCGGGCGTGTTTCAGGATGTGTTCAATGACGTTAGAAGAAAACGGTACTCCTGCAAATAAGCAGACTTGGCACCAGCGCGTAGCGATACCAACGATCACTTTTTCAGAGTCATCTTATAAATGGCTTTACACAAGTACTCCTCCCACACTGGGCCCCTCGCAAACGACATCTCACGTCCGGACAAATATATTTAATTCATATATATTTACTTTAAACTGAATATCACGACTATAGCTTACCTATACCTTTTTCATGGTTTTCGGGGGCGGAAGTGGGCATCGCCAAATTTCGAAACAAACTTGACTTGACTCGTTATAATGTCTTCACTAAATTTAGTAGCTATAGCTCTTATAATTTTTTAGGTCTGTTGTTTCATTCAGACGGACAGACAGATCAAGAATATATATACTTTATGGGGTCGGGATGAATCCTTCTGCCTGTTCAACCCAGCCACTATGTTATAGCACTAGAAAACAAGATAGAAATTTTGGAATATAAAAAAAAAAAATGATTTCTGAATAAAACTCAAATGCAATGATAAATACCAAATAAAAACACGAGTCTAATCAAGAGACAAGACGGGCGATGGCGACGGTGAAGACTTTCATATATCTGCAAACATCAGGCAGAGCCGGTGAATCGGAGACACCAAGAAGTCGGGAAAGTGAGTATTAATTAGAAGAATTAGAAAAATTATTTAGCTATGAAATGTAGATCTCCACATCAATGCACTTAAAATCAATTTCGATTCTATTGAAGCGAATATAAATTTTTAATATATATATAATGACGACAACTACAACCAAGGAATGAACTCACTGAAGAAATTAGAAACTTCTGGAAACTCGCTGACAAGGAACTCTAGAACATCAGCAAACTCTAACCAATCAAACAGCGGGAGCAGCAGATCAGCAGAAGGAATACAGCTGCATAAAAAAGAAGATAAAGCAAATTTTCAGACTATAATAGGGAAAAGGTCCCCCATTCGTTCTAATCGACTCGGTTTGAATATACCTAGTAAAGTTCCTGCTAGATACCGGATCTTCATATTCAATGATATGATATGAACACACTGGAAGCCACGGTAATCACATTAAAAGAATTTGGAGGGGTAGGAAGTATAAAGTTCCTTATATTTATCCATCCACACTTCAATGGCCTGTTAGGAATGGACATACTAAATATATTAAAAGGATATATATATATATATATATATATATAAAAAGGACTGTTGCTTACAGAAACCGCGGAATGTCACGTAATGGAAGCATATTTAAGAAAGGTTGTCTTTTGTTTTAAATTTGGCAGCTTTTTAACTATTTAAAATAGATTTGATAGTTGGTTTCAGAGACGAACGGAATTAGCAAAGAAATTTAAAATAATCTAAACGGGAAAAAAAATCGTGGAACTCAGTGGAGGCTAAATTTATAAAAATTATAAATGCAGTAATCTTAGGGCCATAAAACGATCTTACCAAAAGTTTCACCAGAAAAATTATGAACGAAAAAAATAACAATTTGGTTTTTTTTTATATAGTTTGGGGTCGACGACTATTAAACAAAATTATTCAAGTTTGTAACTCATTTGGCTTCCGATTGCTCTTCAACTAAAAATTATCATCTTTTATAGTTATACATAGATTAAACTGATACACTTCGAAGTTGATGACGAGCAACATATTAATAATAATAATTCGATTTTGTTTTATGTATTGGTAGCATATCTCTTTCAACGACACTCATCTACCGCGTACTCTATTGGGCGGTTCATACGCTTTTGGGTTTTCTAAAATGGCGTACACGATGACTCAAAAACCTTAATATTTCGCACACACATTTCTAACACTACAAGACACTTATTTAACCTATTTATTTTAAATATTTTTATACATATCGACTACTGCGAAAAAATTAGATAAAAATGATCTTTAGTCACTTGCCGAATTTATTTTTGCATTCAACTATTCGAGGTTCAGGGAACAATTATGACATTTATTTTCACAAAACACTTGAGCAAAAAGCTGATTACCTCGTAGTAGTTAAGAAATGTCTATTTGACTGGCGTATTAAATTAATCGAACAAAAATATAAACATTTAACGAAGTAACGTCTCTTCTGAACAGACGACTAATCTGACGGAGATACATTGAATACAAGAAACTGCATCCGAAACTAAACTCTAGCAGCCTCCACTGAATTTTATGCGCTCGATCGCCTCTGTATTCGGACTTCAATCCTGCTTTACAATTCTACTATTAAGCCAATCTGGCGAGCAGCAGCAAAAATAGACATAGATCCCATGGTAAATTTTCAACAAAACATCTACTTTGATCTTGTTGTTTTTTAATTAAAAGATAAAAGAGGCAAACAAAAATAATCATAAATAACTTGTGCATCTGCCAAAGAGCAACGGCTCTCTTAGTTAGATTATAATTGTAGGATTTTTTCTACTTATTGTCATTCTCGTAAAAAATAAGCTTAGCTGAGTGTATAGATTCCTAAGCACACGCCAGAAGCAATAACTTATTTATTTTCAAAATCAAACAGCATGATTCAGCATGTTTATCTAGAATCATTAACGTTATTTAGAATCCTCAGAAAAAGGGACATTATTAAAGGGCCAGTATTCTATACTAGAGCAACCATAGCCAAACCTTAAGGGTAAAACGAAGAGGTTAAAAAACATTAAATCTATACATACTTGTGTATTCTGATACATTGATCATGGTGGCCTTGGGTAGCTATCATAACATCCGCTTCATCTAATACAAAAACTGATATTTTGTCCATTTTAAATAGACGGAATTTCAATCCCCAATCTAACATCTTTCCTGGTGTTCCAATTAGAATATGCTCTGTGATTTTTTTATTACGGTCAACTAAAAGTATAATTTTTTAAATGTTAAAGCATTAAATGTTAGATGAATTCGAAAGAAACACAAACCTTCTTCTCCGCGAACAGCAAAGCGAAGTTTTATTTCTGGACAAAACTGCCCCATCCGTGCAGCCACTTCTCCTGTTTGAATTGCCAATTCATACGTTGGTGATAAACACAAAACCTTACGAAATGTACAATTTTTATTAAATTAAAAATTTGTATGCAGAGGAAACTATGATTATGACATATATATAATATTCTAGATCTGTCCAATATGAGCAGATAATGATAACTTACCGCCGGTTAATCAAGCTGTAAAACCGAATACCCAATACTCAATAAACAAAATAAATATTAATACTTTTAATAAATTTATATCAGTACCTTAGTGGTTTCTGCATGTTTATACCCTGCACCCATGGGTTACACAGTACTAGAAGCAACCAGCAAATAGGTGATACAGTCAATAGGAGAACCCGAATCCGATCTTATCAGGATTATTAGAAAATGCGATTAAGCTAGGTCCGTCTGTTACAGCATATGTTAAATTGCTTTTACAAGTTGCTATTTAAAGAGAAACCTTTTAAGATTTAATTTAATCCAAATTCTGATGAAACTAAAAGCTTGTATCGTTTATTTCAGTCTATTCTTACAATTCTATCTTGACTGGCGCATTTTGTAACTATATGATATAATATCACTCAGTACGACTGACACTTTTAAGGTAACTGTTTTAATTCCGGTGGTCTCAATGTTTTTTTACCGCACTCTCACAATTTAAATAATGAAATTATACAGCTTTATTTGTGAAATTCTTTTTTCCGAACTCCAAACTTTTAATTTTGAACTGATTATTTTGTCCCACCAAATGTACGGAAACCATGACAACAGAAGCGATGCCTCTTCGCAAGGAAATTTAATAATCGCTGGGCGCGGATGGTGCTGCCTGGTCCGAATCAGTGAATAAATTCCCACAGAAATAGCAGAATACCGAAGATCCTAGCATCCGGTACTCCAACCGAAAGTGCAAGGCCAACTTTCCGTATACGGTCAACAGAACCAGAATGTGCTAACCTCAAAGGCTGCTTCGATGCAGCGACGACAGCGGTAAAGCGCCAACGCTGCCAGAGGCAGTGAACGAGCTGTTGGTATAAACATAGCACATTTGTAAAATTAACTTCAGTTCAAATATTTTTTTCATAAAAAACAGACTTAAGGTACAAAAGAAATATTTTTTTATAAACCCGAAATATAATTGTGTTTAATAGTCAAATCGAAATAACACCTGTAAGAACACCCCATAGGCTGCCCAAGTTGAATCGATCCGCAAATCCAAATCAAGAGGACTCACTTATATCAGACTGGAGGCGATCGCCAGACAACTGGACGGGAGTGTCAGCATAAGATACCGACCGGCCGGTTCATGATGTATTTTATTTACTTGTAAGATAACTTTAATTACTAATCATATAAAAGTAAGGAGAAACAAAAAGGAAATACAAATTGAAAAAATAGGTTTAAATTAAGTTAAAAAAATACGAACAACAAACAAACAAATCCAAAAACACTGTCTGATTGGAAATCGGAAATGGGAACACTATACTTTTCTTTTTATATAGAGAATCCGCTTTGGTTCGCTAGAGAGGATGTGGATCACGATAAATCCGGCTTGATGGACCATGTTTTAAAGGGGGCTAATTTACAAAAGATCATAAAAGAATCCCTATAAATGTAGAGTCCACCGAAAAGCGTTCTCTAATTTCCACGTAGAAATAAGAAGTTGACTGGCACTTTTTATTAACCTTCGTCGGCTTAATAAAAAACCTTTTTATGTAATCGATCTTGACAAAGATGCTAGGTAAGCTTTAAGCAAGTTAAAACAGACTCTCGCCTCCAAAGAGGTTATCATATCCAGATTACAATGAAGAATTTCAATTGATTACTAATGCTTCGGATTATGCTATTGATGCTGAAGTGGCCCAAAAGGTCAAACCTATAATGTGACTTTCTAGAACTGTAAGTAAAGCAGTAGATATTTAAGCTGCAAACAAAAAGGAAATACTGGCTTTAATTTGGTGAATATAAACTCTTGGAAATTTTTTGTATGGTCCAACAAAAGTAAAAATTTGTCAATCTTTCACACTCAACTAACCCGAACACCGTGATGCTCAAATGAAAAGATAGAAGGCAATTTTAGAGGAGTAAACCCACTAACTCTTGCACAAACCAGAAAAGGCAAACGTTGTTACGGACGCTCTTAGTTGACCTCCCATTCAAACGCGAGGGGAAGTAATCACACTAACAGGTACTATTTAAAGCAATTTCAGATCTTCCGAGAGATTAATTCCAATGGCAGAAGAACCAGTAAATGTTTATAAAAATCAATTACTACTATATTTGGGAAAAACGTCTTCCTATAAACTCCAAATTCTTTTCCACGTACCACAGGCATATTTTTAATAAATATAGAACCAGATTCTCAAACGAACTAGTTACAGATTTAAAAAATAAAACTGGCCAAGAACATGCAATATTAACAGAGCATACGAGAGATCATCGAAATAGCAAGGAAAACAAACTAAGTTGTTAAACAAAGTTTACTTTCCACAGATGATGGGTAAATAATAGGAATAATAAGAGAATGACAAATCTGTAAAGAACCGAAATAGGATAGACAGCCAATTCAAAACCACAAAGCAACCAATTCCACAATACCCAGGACAAATCATTCACGTAGTTCTTTGCCTTATATGCAAACAAGTCGTTCTTACTGCTATAGACAAATTTGCAAAATTTGTACAACCTTTAAAAGTAATAAAAATTAACTTTGGCATCCCTGAAATGGTGGTAATAGATAATGGGAAATCATTAGGATCAGGTGTACATTAATATCAAAGTTTGCAAAGCACCTCCATACAACAAACGCAAACGGCAAAATCGAACAGTTTCATTTTACATTATCAGAAATAATTAATTATCAAAGGGCGAACAAATTACATAATTATTAAATGATCTAATAAACAGATCAGTTATCAAATATAATTATCCAATACACTCAACAACTACCAGAAAGCCAGTAGGCCGATTTTATGGAAGGAATCTAGCACTTAACTCTAAACTACAGCAAAGAGAAAGACTAAAAATTAATTTAAAAAAAATTAAGACAGCACAGGAAAACGATTTAGCATATCATTACAAAAATAGAGATAAAAAAATCCTCAGGAAAGGTGAAATTCGTGCAAAATAATAAAAAAGATTAGGTACAAATTAATTCGCCGTATAGGAGACACTTCTTTTTCTAGTACCCAACAAGTTGTTTCAAACATAAAAATCAACAATCAATCGAGTAACCGGTCAAAATATTTCATTTAGTTTGCGGCAAATATTTAGAGTTTGATGTATTGATTGCCCAAAACTTATTATAATTGTAATTAAATTGATGCCAATCTAGATCTTCCCACCATGTAAAATTGCAAAAAGCGATTTAGGGCCGAATTTCAATTTATTCATTTTAAAAATAATTTTTAAGTCTTAATTTCATTTTAGAAATAAATAGCAGTCATACTTTCTTTTTATTTTAAGATCAAACTAATTTTGTTTATTATAAAAATTGAAAAATAAAAAAAAAACATTCCAATCTAACTCTCATAGACATCAGTCGAGTTCAAACGGTAACTGCAAGTACAAAACAAACAATAAGAACATATACGGCAAGATGAGAACCCAACTGAACCGTGACCCACTACAACTACATCAGCAGAACTGACTACGGCGTCGACCTTAACAACATGAACCCATTCCTAGTTAAAAAGCAGATCGATATTACCTGTGGCAGTGAAATTTAAGAGGGCAAAAAACTTTGTAATGGTACATTATTAATCAAATCATAAACAAGCATGCAAGTTTGGAATCTGATGCAGCTGAAAACTTTCGCTAACTTTAATGTGACCGACTCTCTGAACAAGCCCAAAGGTGTTAGCCACTCGAACTATCTAAGAGCAATTGAAGAGACCGTAATTGTTTAAGAGTTTGTGACCTCACAAGATACTGACATCCGTAAAATACTTAAAACCTTCACTTTCAAGAGACCCCAGAAATGTATTAACACCGACCAATCTGCAAACGCAGAAAACAAAACAGTTCACTCAATCCTCTAAAAACGTATCTCAGACAAAACACCCATCTAAACAAACATCTATCAATCACGTAGAGCGCGTAAATCAACCCCACCAAGCCATCAAACAACATCCTCATCCTCAACAACTCAAAGATAACTATGACTTAATTCGCTTCTAGCTAAAGTTCAAAACAAAATCATATCGAAAAGTAATGATGGTTTGTTTTAACCAACAAATTCATAATAAACAACAAGTTCGGTTTTGAAGGAATCGAATCTGTTCAAGACTGTCAAGGTAGTCCACCTCTAAAAGTATAAGTCAATCACATCACTCGGCTTTGCCAAAGCAATCACCAAGATTGGATTTCACTTTCTCATTCGACAACTGTAAGAATGATAAGTAGACCGCATCATAAAATAACTGGAACTTCATGTCAAACCGAAAAATAATAGTAAAAAACGGATTTATCCTCTCCTTCAGCTTTCCTCTCAAAAACCGTATTCCACAAGGTTCCCCTATATCAGTAATCCTCTTACCAAGTGCCCGCAAATCCCAAAAAAAAAAAAAACAATATCCTATACTGATGACTTCCACTTAATCATCAAAAACAACCGGAGAAAAAATATACAGGTCAACCATACCTCTCTTTTCCAATAAATTGCAGAATGTTGCCCCTTCTCCGGATTATCTCTCTCCCGAAATAAATGCCAACCACTGCACATATGTAGGAGAAGCAGTTGTAAGGAACATAGGAACAGGCTCTAGGATCAGGCTCTATTTACATCCCAATACCAACAAAACAAAAATCCGAAGTCCTACGTGTAACGAACTGTTTTGCCTGGTTCTCGCTTGCTACGGAATCATGGGCTAGCTCAGAGAGGTTGTGTTTGTCCCAACAAAATGTATAATGACTACGCTTCATAAAGAAACAAACCTTACGTAGCCAGATCTGCAATTAAGCTTAAAAAATAAATTTTGAACTTTCTATGAGACCAACTGCTATGATAAGTAGTCGGCGGATTTCGAGCAAAAGAAAGAAACATTACTTAAGGTATGTAAATTAGTTTAATTATTTGGATCAGTTTAGTTTATAAAAACTCAGGGCTCTTACCGATTATCCCAGATTGTCATATAAATTGACCGATCGCTCTTATAATGATACAGTCATTCAATTTTGATAAAATTTATATCTTTAAACAATAATTAAAGAAAATAAGCTTTTTATAAAATAAAAAGGTAGGCATTAATATTATTAATGGAGGCTTAAATAATGTTTTTTTTAATAAACCTGTCTAATATCATTGTTTAATGGTGAAAGTGGGGTATAATAGTCATTGGTACTACTGGAATTAAAAATGTTTTTAAAAGTGGCAACCTCTCTAAGTGATAAAAATTCAATTTTTGCTTTGTTTTTGCTCCAAAACAAACAATTGAAATAATAAAGATATTTAAATACTCTGATTTCTTCTGAAAACAACTCTATTTAGCTGTAAAAAATGATAGAATATTTCGATAACAGAACAATGATTAAAATTTCGCGATAGCTCTAGTGCAAATAATACGTGAAAAACGAAGCACGTCTGTATAAGAGAGTACTGGCAGTTACGATCGTAGCTTGATTCTAAGCAGAAAAATCAATGCTCTAAATAAAATGCTCATTACTTGAGGAAATCAAATGCACATATAACAGCATAATGCATAGATGCAAATGTTTTTTACGGATGCCTCTGATTTAGGTATTGTTGATGTATATAACAACAATAATTATATGTATAGGACTAACAGGATTTATCTACGGTATTACAATAATTATTTTTTTACAATCTAAGGACGTTACAAAATTTAAAAATGGTTGACTCGTGCTGTTTCATGGTCAGAGATCAAACGCTCACTGAACTGAGCTGACTGAAGTTACCCTTATCTGAACACCAAGTCATAAAAGCATAGAGCAAATGGATGATAGATAGTCTTGAAGAGCATCTGAACCGACGCTTTACAGCCTCTACACGCACGATATGCCGAAGCCCACGCGACCTGACCACTGGTCTGAAACGTGCCACCTTTTTACCTCTCCGAGCAGGCTGCGTTTATCGCGCTTTAGAGATATTTATTATCTTTATTGCATTTTCTTAAGCTGGTGTATATGGATATGTGGTTACCCGTCCTCTGAGAGGACGGATAAGATGACCGAAAGAGTTGAGTGCATTAAGAAAATATTTCCAAGAAATAATGTATATGACAAAAATTAAACCAAATTATGTCGAACTTAATATGTTCGCCAGTTAGCTAGTTTAAACCTCAGTAAATATGCAATGTGATTTTGTTCCTTTTTTAACACACTTTTAAAGACGTTAAAAATGTATAAAATTAATAAGTATAATAAATATAAATATAATATAAATATAATATAAATATAATAAATATAATATTTTTTGTAATGTTTCCTCTTTTGTTGCTTCACTAATTGCAATTATAGGATTTATATTTAAAAATCTTGTAAAAATTAATTCAATGGTCAAATTTGAGTAATGAACAAGAAAGAAACCCTAGCAGTTATACAAATTAGTAAAAGTAAGTAAAAACTAACAATTTGAAATATTAAAGACATTAAAATACTCTGATTTCTTCTGAAATCAACTACGTCAACTGTTTTGAGTAATAAAAATATTTCGATAACAAAACGGTAACAAAAATTTCCCAAAAGCCGAAGCAAGAATTAAAAATCAAGACAAATTAAGAAATTCACATTTTCTTATCGAAAACGAAATTATAACAACCATGAATATATGTATATAACTGACTGGATATATCTACGGTATTACAAAAATAGTACTTTTTGTTGACTGGAGCTATTGCATGATCAGAGATCGAACGCTCAGCTGTACTGAGCTGATTGAAGTTATCCTCATCTCAACAGGCGTAGGGCAAAATGGAAGATCAGATGGGTTTAAAAAAGAGCATCAGATGAAGGCAGCTTTTTTCGTTATGATCTGAATATCAACTTCACTTAAAGGATGATTAAAACACGAAATCAAACATAATATAAGAACATTTAGTATTGTTCGATTTTAATTCATTTGGTGATCAAATTTATAAAAAATAAGTCACTGTCAAACTGGCTGGAGAGGTTGTACCTTTGGTCAGTGCACCACTTTGACCACCTGATAAAGATGGGGGTATTTAACCGTTTATATCGACTGCTTAGGCCGTGGAAAAAGCATGATATAAATGATATAAATCTAAGAGAATAGCAGCAAAGTTAGCTAAAAAATTCATTCAGAACCTGTAATCCGCAAGTGGTTTTTTTGAGTAGAAAAAATGAAATAATAATAATTGGAAAATTATAAAGTGATTAAATGATTTAAAAGCATTGAATGATTTAAAAACATTGAAACATTAAATTATTTAAATTTGCTGACTTTAAATGATTTATAATGACTATGTGAGATTTTTAATATTTGTTCTCTATGATATTGATTACTTATAATTTTTTATAAAATTACTTCAAATTAATCATTATCAGTAATGAAAACTATAAAAATCCGAAAACGAGATGGAAATCATCAAAAATGGATATACTTAACTAACTAACTTTTTTTTCGATTATAAATCCTTTAAGGTCTCAAACAGCCTTCCACTTCCAATATCATCAGCTAGTAGGATTCTAAAAAAACCTAAATGGAGTTGAATTCCCGACTTATAGACTGCCTTGCATCAAAAGAATTGTGTAAGAAACGTCTTCGTTTACAGTGCAACTTGTATACATAGGAGACCTATTCTCTTGAAAGAAACAATTCTTGCAAAA
Organism: Drosophila pectinifera; assembly: GCA_008042775.1. NCBI lineage: Eukaryota > Metazoa > Arthropoda > Insecta > Diptera > Drosophilidae > Drosophila > Drosophila pectinifera. The sequence continues at coordinate 39,776 of VNKC01001634.1, read as the reverse complement.
GATGCAAGAGATCCGCAGAGAACCACCACCATGGTTGCGTCTATGGCATATCAGCGGGGATGTCTGGGGTCTCGTCAATAACTAAATTTATCTTAATCAATAAAGACTACATTATGGAATTCACTGACCCAAAATTTATATTTTCCGTAAAAGGCAAGTTGACCTTTTTTATGGAGTCACAACAGATTAGATTCATATTGGAGATGCAACTCCTTCCAGCAAACTTGTTCCACTCGTTTCCAAGTTATTGGCATGCTAGGAATTGCACCTTTCCGTTAATCAAAACATAATAATCACTATTGAAACGACGGCAATGTCGAAAAAATCCAAAAACCATTTCATTGAGGTACATATATAAAAAGACCAAACATAGGGTCATTTTCCTACACTCTCATATAAATTAACCGATCGCTCCTAGGGCAGCCATAAAATATAGTTTTCCGATTTTGATAAAATTAATTTTGATTTTGTGCTTAAAAGATCGAAGTTATATTAATTTTTATATCAACTCCTTATTTCTTTATAAAACTAAATGCAAAAATACAGAAATCGTTAAAAATTAGAATATCAAAGTCGATTCATATATTTAAATAAAACGGAAGTTTACAGATAGTCTCCTTTCTATTGCAGGAAATAGGTAGTATATAAAGTTAACCGGATATGAGGACTATACCATTAGGCTGTCATAGGAACGATCAGAAAATGAATAGACTAATTCTAATTTACAGACGTGTTTTTGTTTTCAGCTTTTTTTTCAATAAGGAACATTATGTAATCCCTTATCACGCTCTACTACTTCCACAAAGTTGCGCGTTGTTCTTGACACATCAGCAAGGTCCCCGACAGGGTTATAATTAAATAACATATTAATAATTGGGCAAACACTTCAGCAGAATCTAATTTTTACCATGCATTCATTCTGATTGTATCGACATGGTCTAACGACTGATATAACAAAATTGTATCGGTAATACGTCGTAGATAATTTTATAAAGCATTATATAATAAAGCATCGATTTAATCTACACATAAATATTACAAAAACATAGGAATGTCATGGAGTTCCAAATTGGATGTATTTGGATTTTAATGCAATTTGCCTGAAACTAACGCTATGAAAAAAAAAAAAGAATATTGTCTTAAATACTGGGGTTGTTAGGTCAAAAGTCATAAGGTGTAATATATTTGTACAATTGGATGGGTCATCTGGATTGGGACGCTGCCTCAACAATTAATAAAACGTTGGCAATCTATTTGTCCTGACATAACCATCTCTAGATATCGCGTTATGTAGACTTTTTACCCAAGCAAGTCAGAGATATACATGTATTCGCAGATAAGTCAGAGTGTAGAATGATTGTAGTATATATCTGCGCTCCTTTCAAAATTGATCACTAGAATCACACCTACCTAAGGCTACGCCGAAGGTTGTATCACAGGATACCAAAGTGTATGCTAACAACAAGATGAATCTCTTATTTCAGCAAGAATAATGAGTATATGATTGAATGAATGAATGATTGAATGAATAAATTAATGATGAGTGAATAATGAAGATTGCTATCGGTGTTACAATTACCTCTCCTGAACCTCTCTAATCTTATATCCCCAACTTTTTATTACGAGGGGAGTCAGCTGATACCCTTTCAATCGCGACTGGTCTATTTTCTTGAAGAACTGCTGAAGGTGATGGCAGAGTAAGCCGTTCGGTCCAAAAACTATTCAAGTTTAACAGCCGTTCTTTCTTTCGTATTCATGGATATGTATTGTACTGTGCAAACAACACTGATGATCGATATCGTGGTGCAGCCTTTGTCATAATCAAATCCTCCTTAGACTATCACCTGAGTGCATCAATTTCGGAGCCCCAATACAAGAAATTAATATTAATTTTGTCATTTGACAGAATTTCGTTTGGTCGTTCTACAGGTTTTAACTCGTTAACAAACTAATTCCGCTTTTACCAGCGGAATTCAGGAACCTCATACTGTGATTCTTAAATATAAGGAAGTTTTTGTTAAAGTCCGTGGACGTCTAGAAATAAACTTATTTTTCACGGTGTTAAAATAATGTTTTTAACTTAGTTGTTGATGCTGATCAAGACATACACTTTATAGGGTCAAAACTGCCACTTTCACTGCTCTGGAATCTTCTATCTAAAACTATAATACCATGCAAGGGTAAAAAAAATTTAACTTCGTTCTTTCTAGATGTGGTAATTTTCCGATTTCAGAATTACATTTTTTTTAACGGTTGGGGTATATAATACAACTTTCTTAAATAATATTAAAAACGATATAACTTTGTTGTTTTGTACATTTTATTTGCGATTAAAAAAAACGATAACTATGATTTTATGTGGATATGCTCAAACAGTTTGAATGAAATCGGATGATAAACATAGGAGATATAAAAAAAACAGTTATATCCTGAGCTTCTGCAACATCTATATTTGAGTTGGCAGCACCAGTATGTTACAAAACATGTTCTTGCCAACATCTGTCTTTTTTGGGTGTTTCTCAACATGTTCCTAGCAACATTTTTCTTTATTTGTCAACATTTCCTTCTGCCTTCTGTGCAGTCTAATTTCAGTTTTTCATAAGTTTGAATATATTTAGACATAGTGAAAGAGTCATGTCCATGCGTATTTTACTTTAACCCACAATGATTTGGGTGCCTGGTATCTTACAGTCGATCACACTCGATTGTAACTTTTCTACTTGTTCTTAATTAATTTTATTAATTTTTTGTTAATATTAAAGAGAAAAAGTAAATACAAATAGGGGAAAAACATAGATAAAACATATTATAAATATATTAATATTGAACCCAATAAGCAGACCTCTACACCATACTCCATTTTAAATATATGGCAGCGATGGTCATAGTCAATAGCTTCAACATTTTTTTCGACCAAAATGCCCATTTTTATTGCAAACGAGTTGCAGTGAGCCTGAAATGGATAGCATTGTTCGGGACTAAAGTGATAATTCGCTGACTGTGATCGAACGAGTTTGAGTGCATCTTTATAAAATGTATTAATTGATTTAATCTGTCGGCAGCTCCAATGGATGTTGCTCAACATGTTCGTAGCTACATTTGTCTGTTTTCGGTGTTGCTCAATATGTAGCAACGTTTGAATTCATTTGTTAACATTTGTCAAATTATCACATTTTTGAGCATAATTAGACAAGGTGAATTAACCATGTCGATTTCACCAACAATACTGTGTATACAGGGTATCTCATAGTCGATAACACTCGACTCTAGCTTTCCTACTGGTTAATTAAAGATTTGGTAAAGATAAAACAATTATATAATAATAATGATCAATTAATTTAGCCGTCTAATGTTTCATTTGACTGGTTCATTACCAGCCTTTTGTTTTTTATGTGTATTAACTGTAGTGGAGATCCAATTTATACATTTTTCCCTCGAGATAGCAATGTCAGCATCGCGTACTCGACCATCCTTTTCGGGAATAGCTGCGTCTACAAAAGTCAGTACTCACTGCTGTGTCAGAGGTTATCGTTATCCTTCCAATTGTTATCCCTCCACCATCTGTTTTTGCGTAGAACGTTACCAGCCTAAGCCTACCCTCAACTCTCATCACACTTTTACCTTGGTTAAAAAACAAAATCTGCAAAGAAGGACACTTTCCTCTGAATTGCTGAGACGATTTTCCAGAAGGTGTGATCCAGTTCGATTGCAAGTGGAAGGTAAGTGAAATATATATTCAGTCTTTATCGATGGTTCTGCTTTTGACCATGTTAACGCAGTGATTCATGTATGCGTGTTAAATACTGTTCCAGATCTAATGAGAACTTAATCCAACTCTGATGTAGAAGCACCGCAGCGCAAAGCTCGAGTCTGGGTATTGACTCAATCCATCACTCCATCCTGAGTCTCGGTTCGTATGTAGATGCAACAACAAAACGATCGTTTAGCTGCGTCCGAAAATCAATTAACCTTGAAAATCATTAACTGTGTAGTGTGGGCAAAACGAGCTCTGTCGATTTGCGTATCCCATGCGAGTCCATGCAGAGTGAGATCCTGTAATAAAGTATTTCAGCTTTTTATTGCTGGACGGATGAGACCTGGGATATTAAACAATCAAGCTACTACAGACAGTATAGAGCGCCGTGTAAATATATCAGCCAACTAGAACTAAAATCGCGATACAGAAATACGCCTGAGTTTAGCTGCCATGCAATTCCGAGAGTTTTTGTAACATCTCCGACCTTGGAATTATTTGGGTTGAGTTGCTGCTGAATTTAGTGAGTTGCAAGCAGGTCTTAGCTAAAAGGCCAACAATGTCATAATTTTGGAAATATAGTTCTTCGATCTCTTCTGCTCCCGTAAGTAGATCGACTTAATATAAAATTCACTTGCATAGAGATCAGCAACGTGATGGACACCACGAATGGCTAAGTAGCTACTGAAGGTCATACGTAATAGCATTTAATTTATATTTCTAAATTACTACATCTTTTTAGTCTTCCTTAAATCCTTGAAAGCGATACATTTTTACGATATCCTCAGTATATGTTCAAACGGAATTTAAGGAACGTTGTTATTAAATCTTCTTAAATTGTTGGTCCGACCCAAATCATTCATCGAATCGCCTGAGCTCGTGGATGCTGACATATCGAATACGACTCGTAATTTAGCCGTAAGACTATCTGGTTGCAAAACAGAGTGATGCGTAGGTGCAACCTTCGTTGAGCGAAGGGTCACGATCAAACCGGCGTTCCAATGTCCAAGTCTTTCAGGACTTACCTTGGCATCCTGACTTATATCCTGCCATTATCCAGCTGAGTTCTTCGCTGGTGTAAGCTGGTGGGGTTTGCTTTTAATCATAATTCTTCTAAAACTGATTGAAAGTTTCTTGAAGTGATCCTCTGGTTGAGTAAGGTAACAACAACGATCCACCGAAAGATGTGTTGAGAAGGGTTAGTTTACCTTCTCCAAGCATTATCAAGCATTCTAGAATAACATCGAAGAAGCACTCTGTGTTTGTTAAGTGGTGAAGAGGTGAATTAACCTGAATAATTGGGAATCAGCTATGACAATATCCGACGGAATGATCAAGCACGATGAATCATAGGAGTTTTAAGGTTAGACAGAGCAAATATTCTTGATCGCAGGGAGAGATAAAGACCTTCGGAATAGGTAGTGCTGCAAATTTTTGCAGTTTTCTCTATGATAAAGCTCACCTCCGATCAAGAGTCAAATAAGCTGCCCATGCTTGTTCTTAGTTTGAATCAGAACAAGAGTTATGCATTGCTTATTGTCGCAAGAAAGCTTGGCTTGGCTTGTTGACTCAAATTATCATTTCCTATAGATGTGTTTGTATACTTTCTTAACATATCGGTAAAATCCTTAAATCTACCGATATAATGCCCGCTTGAGAGCCAGTGTCTGCAGTACTCAATGCCTTCCAGCCATCCTACTGTTTTAACTTATGCACGATACGAAGAAATTGGCCTTCGAAAAACTTTTTCATTTGTAGTAGTAGTTGTCCTCCGTAGCCTGAAAATACTGACCCAGCTTGACAGACAACATAGAAGATATTTGAATTTATCGGTTGTATACAAGCTCTGATTGTTATGTACAAGATTAAAAAATTATATTTTAAAAAGGCTGCATATTTGCGTCATAATGTGAACACCTTAATTTCTGAAACCTGGTTGTGTGGGATGCCTGATCGACGTGGACGTTTAGCGTTTCTTTATTAATAACTAAAATATAGATAAACCATTGTAATTTTGTGCTGTAAAATTAATCGGCCCTCAAAAATTAAAATTAGGTCTAAGATATTTCATGATTAAAGTATGACAAAAAACCACTTATTAAACTCTCATACTCATAGGTTTTTGGTGTCGCTAAATTTGAATCAGAGGTCGGTTTGACACCAACGGGTCAAAGATATTAAAGATTACAAGTATAACTGTGAGACTGTGAGATATCCGGCAGCCAAGGAAATTTGGGTGATATTAAAATACACATGGACATGGCTCATTCATTTTGTCTAAATAAGCTTAAATTTATAAAAATATTAAATTAAAAAGGACGGAAGCAGAAGGAAATGTTGACAAATTTAAAAAAATTTGCTAGAAACATTGAGCTGTACCAAACATGTTGGTGCTGCCAACTTAAATGTAGATGTTGCAGAAGCTCGGCATACAAAGACCCTATTTTTTTTTAATAACTCCTCCTTTGAAGCTCAAATCACGACTATAGATTAGTTTTACGTTTTTCATGGCAATACGTTTTTCACAGACGGACTAACGGTCATGGCTAGTGATCGTGATCGAGAATATGTATACTTTATGGGGTCGGAGATGCCTTCTTCTGGCTGTTACATACATTGTCGGTTGGCACTTAATTAAAATACCCTTGTAAACAGGTTCAGGAAAAGTATGTAGTATAGGAAAAAATTATAGATTTATCGGTAAATATCGCGCGATTGGTGGGTGATGTTAGTCTACTATAACTTCAGGTATACTATGATATTATCCGTAACATTTTTTTTAAGAGTTTTATATAAATAAAAACAAATCAATGTTGTTCTATATGAATCTCCCCCTAAATCAGACTCTGCGATCGGAACCCTCTGTCTGATCTCTCTTTTTGACAATCTTGGACTGACTCTCGATTCTATAGCGAATATACAGATTTGATAAAAACGGACGACTGCACACTTGTAGTCACTAATAGCGACCCTTATACGTCATGCACTTTCACAAAAGTATTAATTATATTTGGAATAATATAGCGATGCATCGATAATACATCGATATTTGACGCGAAGACCGATATATAAATTGATGATTTAATAATATATGAGTTATAAATCCTCTGTTTGAGATACATCGAACGGTGCAAAAAAATAGATTTAAATTTGGTTTAACTATCAATAATCGTTAGAAGAAAAAATATAAATTAAATATATTGTTACTAGTATTGTAATATCAATTATATCGATATTTTAAAGTTAAATGCGATATTTTTCGATATTTAAAATTCCGATATATCAAACTCTACGATATTTTCGATATATATTGATATTTTTGTCGATATATCATATCGGACATTTCGTCTTGATATACATCCTTACTATTAATGGTTTTCTGCTTTCACACAAATTCTATACCTGTGGATAATTCAAATTAACATTAACTCGGCTAAGCATGGCCAAGACAAATGCAGCCGTTTTCCCTGTTCCAGACTGACTCTGTGCAATCATATTTTGTGGTGGATCCGCAAGTAGAGTAGGCAACGCCGTTTCTTGAATTTTAGATGGTGTATTAAATCCCATCGCATAAATGCCCTTTAAAAGCTCTGGTTTGCTATAAAATAAAACATTATCATTAACGTAAATCAATCATTTACTTTTACTTACAGATGAAGAGCTTCAAAGGTTTTTACAGAATGCAAGGGTGAATTCGGATTCTTTTGTTGAATGTCCAGGGATAACTTTGTGTTTACCAATCCCTTTCCTAATATTTTTATAAGCAAACTGGTTTCCGCTGGACTGAAAGATTAAAATAATATATTTTAGTATTATTCACATTTTATTAATCTTATTTAAATATTAACAGTTTTCATCCGATCGTTTTAATTAAATTCTTATGTTTATCTAATCATTAAATTAATCATACATTATTGAATTATTTTCGACAGTTAGGCACATTTAATATTTTAAAAACATTTTTCAATTTATTTACCATTTAATTAAACTGAGAAGCAGTAAAAATTTTCAATGGGCATTAAATGTCCCCCACTTAGATAATGGATGGAAAAGAGAATGCTTGACCAGCCAAGAATTTTAGAAACATTAAACATTAAGAAACATAAGGGACTGGATTCAAGCAGACACAATGCCACTTAGTTATTATAATAAAGTTTTTCTGATATAAGTTTGATAACTATAAGTTTCTTTTGATACCAATAAGTTGCCGACTGTGTTCGGGCTTCGTCATAGGTTGTATCGCTTATTGTTTTCATCTTGAATCCTGAAATAGTACTGCCTTGCTTGTTGTCGATGTTCATCTCTACCGCCGCTGGAAATTTGAATCATATCTCCCTGTAACATTTGCGGAATTCTAATATCGCCCAAAAGAAAACAAAGCTCACACCTACATATATTAGGAGCCAGAAGATAAATGAAGTGCACCTGATATAAAAACTGCAATTCCTTTTGCACATAAATTAATATGAAGAGTGGCTTGCGACGAATAAACGAAACGTGGACATTAACTCACAAACGACGTCGAAAGTATTATTCGCCAAAGCAGCAAGACAATCATTTGGTCCACTAAATATCCCCAAGGGCTCTTCTTACGCCGATGCCCTACGAACAGGGATGGGAAACCCACACCATTCCAATTTAGAGCAACGGAAACTATGATGTTTACTCTGCAACAAAGTATGACGAACTTAAAGTCAGAGCATTCTGATACAGTTGCTTGTATCTCAGCAGTCCAAAGAATCGATATATTCTATGAATATCTATGTGGGATGTTACGACGATTCACGACATAAACTTGAAATAACACAGTTTCCGAGTGTAAATTAAATACAACTTCCAACTTGCGATTTACTTTTCAAAAACGGAAGTCGGTATTCCGTTTCCAGCAAAACGAAAATTTCTTGCAAATTGAAAAACGAAAACGAAATGAATAGTAAATGACTTTCTACATCAAATCGGAGTTTATATAATATTACATTATATTATATTATTATAAAAGAAAAACAATAGTTGGTCATTTGACATTGGTCTATTGACAATTATTTCACACCATCAGTAGATTAATCTAGTATTCTTTTATTTAATAAAAAAAATTTTTTACCCCTTCTCGAATTCGGAAAATAAAATATTTGCCGTCGGCAACATCTTGCGATCTGGCTGCCAAGGGTTGCAATACTTTTTGGAGGAAACGAAACAACTGGTCGCAATACTAATAAAAAGAAATGGCTAATATTATTGAGAAAGCATATATTAAGGCTTTAATTAATAAGCCTTTTTAAAATGATTGTTTAAATGGTTATTTAAAATGCGCGCAGAGAGTTCAATTTTTTATATTCTATTTACATATTTTATTTATTTTGTTATTATATATTGTTATGGTTGAGACAAGTAATTAGTTCTTTCCGTTGCGTCATGATTTTGGCTGGCAAGAAATTTACGAAAGTGAAAGCCGAGGTCCGCCTGCTAATGTTAAAAATGGATTATCCAGAGAAAAAAAATGTTTCAAAGAAAGATAAAAAAAGATTCCCGAATTAACAGGTGAAAGTTTTTTAAAATGAAACCATATCAAAAATCAAAATGAAAAAACTGAAAGCCCGTTTTTCTCTTTCTGTTTGTTGTATACGTCAACAATGCCTAACCCAACGCTATCATTGATTACAGTGCTATCGTGACATCCGTAAAAGCACTTATTACATTTTCAATTCATTTATGTATAAGGTGAAGAGTTGTTCTTTGTGAAATTTAGTGCGTTGGTGTTGGATGGGATAATAAATATAGGTGTAGCTAGATTGAGCCGTCGCCGTTTGGATGGAAACCAAACAACTGGTCGAAAAATTTATAAAATGAAATGGGGAATATTAATATTATTGAGGAAACGTGAAATATGGATTTAATAAATAAACCTGTTTAATTTCATTGTTTAAATGGTTATTTTACCATTTAAAAAATATATAAAAGTCATTGAGACCACTGGAACTGGAACTGTTTAAAGAGTGGCAGTCCTTTTGGACCGATAAATAAACCAATTCTGCCTTTATTTTGCTTTAAAATATAAAATTCATTTAATAAAAGACTGTTAAACATTTTGTTTACAGCCCAGACAGTTATTTGAGCAGTAAGAACTATTAAATATTTTGATAACAAAATGATGACAATAAGTTGCGAACCACAACTTTTTGGTCAAAACAACAAATCGCAAAAACAAAGTGAAAACCAGAGACCTGTATATGACAAATGTTTAGATATCTCCATCTTCTGGTTGATTTCTTCTGCTGTATATATATTGTTATATATTAATTTTGTAATTTTGTATTATATTTAATTTTGTAATTTATTATTTATACCTTCCAGTTGTTTTATTTCGTCCAAGAACATCAGGTAAATGTAATTCGTGAATTGTGATTCCTAACGAAATTTTGGAATCCTATTGTACACACAATATAACCTAATTAATTTATTATTATATTTAATTTTTGATTACACCGAAAGCTTTGTTAATTTTACAATAATGAGTCCCCGTTCAAATCTCATACAGCCGGAATTTATCTTCTAAAATTTCAAAAATAGAAAAACTCGACGAAATATTTATAAAATAGACAGTGAAAGCCTATATATGACAAATGTTTAGATTTCTCCATCTTCTGGTTGATTTCTTCTGCTGTATATATATTGCTTTTATACCTTCCAGTTGTTTTATTTCGTCCAAGAACATCAGGTAAATGTAATTTGTGAATTGTGATTCCTAACGAAATTTTTCAAGTGGAATCCTATTGTACATAATATAACCTAATTAAATTATTATTATATTTAATTTTTGATTACACCGAAAGCTTTGTTAATTTTACAATAATGAGTCCCCGTTCAAATCTCATACACCCGGAATTTGTCCTCTAACATTTCAAAAATAGAAAAATAGACAGTGAAAGCCTAGTTTTATAAAAAAAAAAAAACAATATATACAAGCATATAGGGGCTTAAATGATCCAAAACTATACTTGATCCGATTATACCGTCTCCAATACAAGTTGTATATATTAAGAATATAATTATAAAAAATGCTCCGTGCAAACCAAAGATTGTTTGGCTACCTCTCTGTAAAAAGTGGGAGCGGGAGCAAGAGCAAAACAAAACTACAGAGTAACGTAGCATTGACAAACGCTTTTTACTTGTATCTCTTCACGAAATAAGCATTGAGCCAATGTAGAATTAAAAAAAAAAGAAACTAAAAAATCAAGTAAAGTATGTGATAGATATGTCGATAGACATGTAAGTTTGCATACCTGTCTTATTCCGATCTACTCAATCAGTTGTAAAGCTTATGACATAAATCTACACCATTCTTTTCAAATATGTTTGCGCATATCATGTCTTAAGATCGTTTTGTTTTCCTTTATTTTTTGTTTAAACTAAGTGTAATAACAAAAGTTGGCAAAATGAGGCGCTTAGCAAACCAGCCAACAACAATGTGCAGATTCTGTTTTTTCATAGATTGCTTATGGAATTCTATACCAAAGATGAGATGGATGGAACAGGCAAGGAGCAAGAGGGAGATTGGAAAATTAAACAAATTAAGTTCGTTAGCGATCTCTTTATATTACAGCGTTAAATTTCATATATAAATACGCATATCGTATGTAAAAAAACAATTTAAAATGTTACTTCTCAACAGAAGCGAGAGTCACTTACTAATGATGCACTTACTCCTTAAATATATACGTAATATAGACCAACTACACTTCAATTTAATGCAATATATAAAACCAACTTCCTTTCAGAGGAATTAATAGCTAGACATTTTGTGTTTCTGGTTTTTGTTCTCACACACTATTTAAAAAGTTATCGGTTTATACAAATAATCAAAAGGGGGTGACTTCATTTCAATCCTGAACAGGCTCGTCTGGACTTCTTTACCGACATTTAATACATTACGAATGGGCTGTCGATTCTTTTTACCAGACCGTTTTATTCTTTATGTTGTATATATTTAAAATGTTTAATTTCTTGGTTATGTGTATTAAATGTATTGTATATACTTTATATTTATTTAGAAGAATAAACATTCTGTAAGTTCTTTGAAAACTTACTCTGCAACATCGGGCTCATTGCCCTCTCCAGGTTTAGTAGTTGGATTGTTAAGAACGATATCATTTGATTCTATGTTTAGTTGGTTGACCTAAAAATAATAATAGTATTATTCATTACCAGGAAATTGTTAATCTAATAAGTAATACCAGCTTTGAAACTTCCTGGTCTGCTGCTTTTTGAACCCAGTCTGCCATGTTATATTCGAACTTAAGTTAAAGACATCCAGAGAGCAGCAAAACACCGAAAAAATGAGTTAGAGTGACCGAATGATTCTATAAATAAGGATGTTAAAAATATACATATAAGAATATAAATATCGATATATTATAATTATAGTTGGTTAATGTGATAACATTCTTCTCGTTTTGAACAGATATCAGAATATTGATAATTTTATTGGAAATATATACTTTTTATTTTCTCATTGGCCATCATATTTAATTTTTCAACTATCGCACAAAATTAGAACTGTTGATTAGGTAGGTGATCGATCACATGGTAAAGTGAAAGAAGTTTCATTGTTCTTTTGGTTTCGATTAGGTGGGTTATCTAATTTAAAAAGGAATAGATTTATCTGATCTGCACAAAAAACCAAGCCAAATTTGAGTATAGTAATTGCAGCGAAGCAACATAATAGACTCCAGTCGAGTGGCAACATCTGTGTAATCTACATATATCGCACGAAAGTCCACAAAATGCAGGAGAGGCGTTTTCATTGGGCCAAAACTGTAGATAGCATCTAGGGAAACAACTGTTGTTTACACCCGGTAGCACATGGTAATTTATTCCCTATACGGATAATGAGTAAAGTGATGAGTAAATGACTGAAAATATCGCAGATATTTAATCGTATATTTATCGATCCATAAGAGTACAGTAGAGCAGAGTACATTTTCAAACAAAAACCCATTCGTAAGCCATTGATATACTTTTTGTAGTCCTAATCATCTACAATTATTTCAAACTGTTAAACCTATCATTTTGCAATCGAAGTCTTTGATATATAAAAATAAATGATAAATTTGGCCATTTAGCCCTAAGTGCAAACCGAAAAATTTTGTAAAATGCAGAAGAAAGCTTCTCCAACCCCATTAAGAATAAATATTCTTGATCAGCATCATCAGGGGAGTCGATTTAGCAATGCCTGTCTGTCCGTCAGTCCGCCCGTGTGATACAACAGATCTCAGAAACTATAAGAGCTAGAGCTACCAACTTTAGTGACAAAATTCTTAGCTTGTGCACGCAAATCAGGCTTGACTTTGGCCTCACAAATCTTGAAAAAAGTGTAATTAAGATAACTTCGAACTCAAATAAATTATCAATTGAGTGTACTGACCATAATGCATAAACTTCCAGAATATAAAAGAAAATAAAAAAATCCTTTGGGAGTTATTAAGCAATAGATTTGGCTTTTGAAGATGGGATCTGCATTCTGCGCTTAATGCTAAATATTTCCTGTGCATAGCCAAAGGAAACTTAGTGGTAACACAAAGAACATGTGCATAGTTTCGATTATTTTGTTCTTTTTCTGCATATCGATATGTGATTCTTGCCAACTACCACCACTAGCCATTTTTTTAAAATTAGATTGATTGCTTATGTGCTTCAAATTAGCATCGCATAGTTAGCGTCAAATCAGAACGGTGGGAAATTAAACACGGAGGCGGTTTTTAGTTATAATTTATTTCGTAAATAAGCCATAAGATCAAGTAAGATAAAGTAAAGGTTCGACGCTAACTGTACGATGCTAATTTGACGTACACTATTTGCCCGCTGGCGAAACAAGTATTACTGCCAAATAAATGAATTTACGTTATATTATTTGATTTGATTCTTTGCCAAATCAAGGACAAAAAAACACAAAGAGAGCTGTTTGCTTTAAAATTAATGCTAAGTGTAGGTTGCGCCTATAAAAGAACATATTCTGCATTCCGTGATCTTTTTGCTTTACGTTACTATTACCTTTACCTTGGCTTTTCAAAACGCTGAGAAAAGGATGCCTGTACCACACGCCTAATATTAATTTATATTCGGCTACCTGTAAATAGGGAGGCAGCAGTGAAAGCGGGATTATTAATACATGTGCAGGAGTCAGTGCAAGTGCGTTCGCGAAGATGATCATCGAGGAGTAGAGGATCAAGGATCTAGAGTCGAGGATCACAGATCAAGAATTAAGGATTAAGGATCACAAAGATCAAGGCTACAGAATCGGCACAAGGAGTCAGGACCAGGGAGCAACAGGTCCGGCGATGAGAGTCAGGCAGAGGAACCAGCAGGTCGAACTGCAGGAGTTGTGCGGGAGGCTAGGCTTTGGCCAAGCGATACACCGGGTCGAAAAAATCCTGACCACGGGCAGATCGAGCGAAAGGGGTGGCAGCGGCGATAAGGGAGAGCTTTGATTTCGATCTGCCGGCCAAACACCCTGTTAGCTCTTGCCAGCGAGACGACCGCCTAACCGAACTAGGACGAGCGGCGTCGCAGCAGACAGACAAGGATAGTTGTAAATATTATATTTTGAATACAACGCGTATCATTGGTCACGGGCAATCACAGCACATATGAATTTGGTGGGACGAACAAACAATATATCTAAGCTAGCCGTACGATTCCGTAGCGAGAAGGAATCAAGAAAATCAGTTCGTTACAGTATAACACACATATTTACCTCACCGCATAATTTCCCTTCAACATCCTCTATCTACTTTTAATACACGGTATCCATAGGGTGCAAGGGTATTAGTGTCAACAGAGAATGTATGTAACAGGCAGAAGGCGGCATCTCCAACCCCATAAGGGATATATATTCTTGACCAGCATCACCAGCCGAGTCGATTAAGCTATGTCAGTCTGTCAGAGACTATAGGAACTTGAGCTACCAAATTTGGTGACAACATTCTGATCTGTTGCACACAGATCAAGTTTGTTTCAAAATTTAGCAATGACCACTTCAGTCCTCGAAAACCACGAAAAACCTATAACTATATAGTATAGCCGCTTTAAGACGAGTACATATGAAATAAATACATTTGTGCGGACGTGCTCTATAAATTTGAGTGTCATAGGATGATAAACATAGGAGCTATTAAGAGGCAGCACCAACAGCAGCAACATCTACTTTGGGCGTTGCTCAAAAGACGCAGAAGCAGAAGCCTCTCACGAGAGAGGCAAAACACAAAGTTTGTGTTGACCACAGACAATAGCGGCGTACATACCAACAGATGCGAGCTTGATGGATTGATAGAAGAGAGAGAAAGAATACGAGATGAAAGCTTCCGATCTCGCTCACACCATCCGAATGTGCACTTTCAGACACATCCCTAATAAGGAATGATCGAGCCGGCGACTACGCTGCCGTGGCCACCAAGAGAGCAAGGCGAGCTCCTCTTCCTCTGCCACTGGAAATAAGTTAGCAGCAAAGGAAAAGAAGTAACTGCAGCGACCAGCGAGGAAAATATGTAAGAACCGAACGACACTTATCGTTAAGCAGCAGACCGGAGAAAAAGTGGCCGCGAAAATAGAATATGGAAAGTTAAAAGTGCTAAAGTTTAAGCGAAAGCCTTGAAAGTTACCTTAACTGACAGTAATTATAAATAAAACCCACACATTGACATTAAAAGGCACGTGTTATGTTTTAATCGGACTAATGTGGTTAATTATAATTCGGCTGCTGGGTTACGACTAGTAGTGAAAAATGTAATAACTAACCGCGTTTTAACTGCTGAATCGTAGTTTAACAGGCCCTAGGTTTCACCGAGCCGACAACTAATCGTAGCTCAACTTAAGACTCTGGGTTTCGCCGAGTCAATAGTTAACCGTAGCATAGTGAGAGGCGTCGCCAAGTAGATAATTATTAATTGTTAATTGTAGTTTAAATGGAGGCTCTGGGTTCCGCGGAGCCGACAGCTTTATGTAACTTGACGGGGACTCTGGGTTTCGCCGAGTCACTATTTAACCATAGATTAACCCTAAAGTTTTAGATCTGTCATATGTTGTCGCGATTCTAAACCCTGGGTTTGACCCGGTTCGATAGGAAAGAAGTGGCGATCTCGAACTCGGCCCCTTTTTGGTGGCAATTTTCAGACAACAATTGGTCGTGGAATAGCTCGTCCTGCCGAATCTGACCTTTCTCCTGTTTTCGAACTTTTGGGTCTGCCCATCGTTTTAGACAGGGTCGGGACAGGATTCGGGGCATTATTGGCGATTCTCCCGACCATCCTAGATTCTGGGTTTTCACCGAACCGCTAGCACAGTTGGTCTCCGGGACAATTGCACTTCCTGCGTCACAATCAGGTCGAATCTAGAGACCATAGAAATTTAAGCTTAAATAATTTCATGAAATACCGTAGAAAATTTGGAGATATTTTTTTTTATCGAAACTTCAAACATTTTGGTTATTTTGTGGGTATATAAATAAGTGCCCTTATTTATATCTTGGTAGCTAAATTATGGATAGAAAAAATATCAAATGCAGTTTATGGAAAAAATACGCAGCAATGCTATGATCTATTAACATGAACATATTGAAAAGTTAAAAACATGCGGACTAGTTAAACTTATTAACATATATCTGCGTACATCACAATAAAA
This sequence comes from Drosophila pectinifera, assembly GCA_008042775.1. Taxonomy (NCBI): domain Eukaryota; kingdom Metazoa; phylum Arthropoda; class Insecta; order Diptera; family Drosophilidae; genus Drosophila; species Drosophila pectinifera. The sequence goes on along the minus strand of VNKC01001634.1, from coordinate 23,350 downwards.
AATAAAAACATTGACTTTACCGTTAAATAACTCCGCTAATATTTAGCAGAGCGAACCAAAATTGGTTTAATTTATCAATCATTCAATTGACCTCTCCCTATTTTGCTGAATATTGCGCTTATCTGTTTTCTTATAATATCTTACTCTAACTCCTCAAAAAATAATAGTATCAAAAATTTACGAACAGCTAAGAAGGCCGTCTATTATTGTAAAACTTCTCTTAGTCATTTAGTTGCCAAAGCTACCAATTCAAATATGGTTTCAAACGATGCTGCGAGCAACTTTCTAGTTTATTATAAAATTCGTAAACTTTTTTAATATTTTTTCGGAACTGTCGTGAAGTATTTCGAAACTTACATATGTGACATAACGTAAATCACATTTTATGTCTTCCCACAATTAAACTAAATTTTTTTCTAAGATTTATTGTGTTTCTGGAGTTCAAATATTTTGTTATAATATACTTAATAAAATTTATATTACTGAAGAGTATATAATAATATAATAAAAACTAAAAAAACTCGAACAACGACTTATTTTTAATTGGCTGTTTCGCAGGCATCGACCCAATCGTTGTAAACATCAATAGGTTCTGAAAGAAAGTTAATTCCAGTTTGGAAGTCTTCCAAACACACTCGGCATGTTATTTTTGCGGTGTTTCTGCCCTTGTCCCTGCAATATTTAATAAAATATACATATGATAAAAAATATTGCTAGCCAGTAATGATAATTAATCGATTTAAAGAAAATTAAGAAGACTACAGTAGAATGTGCTTGACTTAGATATACACTTTATGATTCAAGTTAATAGTCAAATCATTTTCTCAGTGGCACATCCAGCCTAAAACAAAATTTAAAAAACATACAAAAGTATAATTTTCGAACTGAGGCGATTAGTAATCTTAGTCTGGAAACAAATTCGAACTGCGTGCATATGATAAGGATTTTTTTTTTAGCTTTCACAGTTTATGACATCTATTGTCTCTTCAAAATGATTACTCAGATCGGTTTGAAAGGAAACATAAAAACTTCCATTTTGGATTGTTCCCAGTTTCAAAAATTTAGACTTTAGACTTTACTAAAAATTTGCGGCGACACATGTTTTCACTTCCAGTTTATTCCAGTTTAATTATGAAGCGGAAAGAGGGTGAGGAGGGTGAGTGAGGGTGAGGGTCTGCGCTAAGCCAATCATCCTTAAATTGCTCAGAAGCTGGAAAAAAAGGCACCACAAGCAGCGGGATCGGAAAACAAAGAAAGATATATAGCTGATTTAATTTAACATAATTCTCTGCAGAGTCGAGCAGGTTCTCCTAACACAGACAAGGCGCGAACTAGGCTCGGAGGTAGCACTTCTCATCAAACCGTACAGAGTGGATAGCAGCAGCGAATGCGCCAAGGATCACACTGGGAAGGCCCTGTGCCTCTGCGGTGGTGCCACTGATGCGCGACACTGAGTCGACAGATAGGTTCGTCCGAGCGAATGTAGGCGGAACGTGGCTTACAGTTTCTACAGTCCAGTCTAGTCTCTCGCTGGAGACCTTTAGCCGGATCTTGGATAAGCTGAGCAGAGACTTGCTAGGGTGGAGCTATGTGGTGGTCAGGATTGGGGGATGCCAGAGGCCGCATGCAGCTGGCTTTCGCTCTCTGGATGTCTTCCTGCTAAATTAACGGTCCCGATTCACTTTCAAAAGGGCAGGCGTGGGGTTGATCACTGACCTCACGTCCTTCATACCTGATGAATGATTAGCGAGGTCTCCAGCAATTTCGCGGGAATATAGCGAACTGACGAACTCAGTGAAAGGGCCTGTGATCCGAGCATGATCCAGAGGAGGGCGTTCTAGAAGCAAAACGTTTGCAATAGTGGTGGTAGCCAAGGAGCGCGCCGCCGTGGAAACAATAAATTTTTTATTTCGGATTTGCCAAACTGCTGAAGGTTACAATCGAACATATTCTGAGTATGTCATCATAAGCAAAATAAGCAAGGCTGTAAGAATAAATTACAATTATCATTTAAAATGCACATTATTGCATTGTATTTTAAAGTAATTAATTTCTGTTCTTGCGGTATTTACCAGTCAAATGGGAGGTGAAAAGTTTCCGTTAGGCTTAGCTCGGAAATTTACATAGGAATTTTCAAAAGTGAAAACTGAAACAGGCCTAATAAATTATCTGATCGCTCCTATGATGTTATCGGTCAATTCAAATTATAATATATCTATTATTATAGTATATCTATTAAAATCATAAAAAGTTATTAGCATATGTGGAAGTGGTATATCTATAGAGTATATATATTCATTATCAGCATTTACAGCCGAAATTATTAAATTAAATTAAATAAATTATTAGTTTCTACTGTGAGGTTTAGAGCTATCTATCTCTATTGCAGGTATGGGACGGATTGAATATCATAAAGCTTCCATAGGAATATTCGAAAAATTAGTACACCAAAAATTATAACTTCCATGTTTTTTAGACATAAGTGCAGCTACTAATTTATAACGATACGTTACGTCTTTACTACAGTCCGACGACAAAGGAAGATAAAAAAAGATAAGCAACTAAGAAAGAATCTTGGTGCAATTCACTTGCATTTTTATAAGATACTCTCCAAGGGGCTCACAAGCCTAACTCAAAAAGAGAGACAGCTACAATGACAGTCAAAGAATTCCACTAGTGACACCTGAGACGATCCGGAGGGTTGAGCAAAATACACAGACGAGGGACTTAATAACTATTACAACTTTACAACTGTCCATAAATTTGGAAACAAGTACAAGAGTCCTGGTTTAGGCAGCGTAATTCCGGCAATGTTCCAGAAGGCTACACCTAATCCTATTGTCTTGTCCATAACTCGAAAGGTTTTGAAATGTGTTATTGATCCGTTTCGGAAATAAATGGTATCCTCTTAGTCACATAGTTGTTTTATCGACCTTTTTTATTAACCTTCAGTAGGCTGTCAATTTTGGATTGATCTGGACTACTTCAGAGATTTTAGATTTAACTCTTTTTGTCATCTGACTTGGACAGTCAGATCTTGTCGCCGATAAAATTGAGCCGACATTGAAAATAACACACTGCCAATGGTTGTTCAAATTTCAATATTTTTTTTACCCTCAAGATGCAAATATTTTTTATTATGCATTCGTCAACGCAAATCTTGTCTTCTTTTGACCCATAGTGACAAATGAATTGACACCAATAAGCACAGCAAACTTTAAGCCAAAGCAGAATTGTATTGAAATTGTAATGAAAGTGTGTCTATAGGTGAACGCTGTTTACGGGTCTGTCTATTTTAACTTATTTTTGTCTGATTTTATGTTTGAAAAGAACTTCTTGGAAAATAGGGTTGGTATGCTATCCTAATATTTGTATTATTATATATGTTTTATGTTTTAATTAATAATATTTTTTTAATAAAAGAATATTTTGAAAAATGTGAGAACCAGGACAACAATCAAAATATATGGTGAATGATTAAGCGACATTTAGAGTTTGAAGCCGGTATTGAATCACAATAATAAAAAGCTAAAAATTTGTAGAAAATTTACTCTAAAAACAGCACAAACAGGGGACAAATAAAAAGAATGCGCCAAGATAACACAAAAACTGGTGACATCAAGATAAAATATTTTGTAAGGCAAATTCAAAAAGACCTACGTTCGCCAATAAAAATAGCTATAAATATATATGGGCTGTGTAATCCATATGCCCAGTTTCATAATCGACAAACAATCTAGCTTAAAAAACAATGAAAAACATATAAAATTGTGTTTTCCATATGTTCCTTCCCTCCTTATATAATTGATAACACTGCTTTAAACTCAGAATGCTCCAATCCCGATAAGTTTTTTTTATGAATATGTAATTTAAAAACGATTTTTTAAAGATAATAAGTATAAAGTGTAAATTATTCTTGATCAGCAGTAAAAGCGAAGTCTATCCAGCCATGCCAGTCTGACCATCTGTCTGTTTCTCAGTTTTATTTTATAAAATGGCCAACGGAAGATTATATATTCTATATAGATTATATATTCGAGAGACATTAATCTATAGTATAGAATAGGATTTAAAAGCAAATTGTATTGAAAAATTCATAAATAACCGTGCCGCGAATTAGAAGAAGTGGGAAAGCTACAGTCGAGTGTTATCGACTGTGAGATACCCGGTGCCCAAGGCATTGTGGGTGATATTGACATGGATAATACGCTTTGTCTAATTATGTTCAAAATTATGAAGATTTACAAATTGTAATAAATAAAGACAAATGTTGAAAACCGAAATAAGACAAATGTTTCAAGGAACATGTACAAGGAACATAGTTTTTTCTCTCTATTTAAATAAAAACATATTTTTATTGCCGAAAGTGTTAAAGTTAATACGTAATATAAGCGGCAGATTTACTTTACTTTTGCAGTATCGGGGTATGTTCAAATATAGCAAAATCCGATGTTTTTTAAATGCTTTCTCATTTTATTATATTTTTATTTATTATTATAAAATATTTCTCATTTTTATTCAATTGATACATTTTATAAAGACGCAACAAAACTCGTTCGATCGCAGTTAACAAATGAAAACTTTCACATACACTATTTTTTTTAAACTCAATTCCAATAAAAAAGCGTATTTTAATTGCTAAAAAAGTTGAAGCTATTTAATTTGACAATCAAAGCCCGTGTAGCGGGATATGGCCTAGAGGCCTAAGGTACACAATTTATTTTTCAAGATTAGCATGTGTTCGACTCCTGAAAATCAAAAATATTGTTTTTACTACTTTATTTTGATTTTCTTCTATATCATCAATTTTATATAAAAAAATAATACAATATGAATATCAACAAAAAAAATTAAATAATTAAAAAAAACACTGCGTGCGACATTTATATTATTATTTATATTATTATTTTTTATACTTTTCGACGGTACTTTTTGGGCGTTGCCAAAATGATACAAACTATCTGCGTACAACAGATTAGAATGTTGTCACCAAATTTGGGAGCTCTAGATCCTATAGCCTCTGAGATCATTTGTTTCACGCGGACGGACAAACGGACATGGCTAAACCGATTAGACTGGTGATGCTGATCAAGAATATATATACTTTATTCTGAGATGTCTCCTTCTGCCTGTTACATACATTCTCGATTGGCAGTAAGTTATAATATCCTTGTATTCTATGGAAACCGGGTATTAAAATGTTATGGTAGAAAAATGTATATTATATAAAATTTATAAATTTATATTTTTTATAACTTACGGTAAAATTCAATTTCGTTATAATTTTATTATAATTATAGTTTATAATTTGTATATTGTCTTGGAAAAAATAATAGAAACATTAACGAGCTGGCGTTTGGATCTCAATTATAAATTAATTGTGAAACTTATAAATATGTACATAGGAATGGTACTAAGTATTATTTCTTATCTCAAATACTGTATTTGGTTTTTGATTACGCTATAGCCGATTTGTCCAGATACCATATTGTTGTCCAAATATTACAATAAATTTATTTAAATCTATTTATATGTAATTTATTTTAATAGTTCAGGACTTAACATTCCCTTAATAAGGTGTTCTTATTTTCTGATTGCCTGGCTGCTTGTAAGTGTAATGTCTTAGGAAAAAAAATAATAATAAAAATAAATTAGGAGCTATGGTCTAGAATGCTGCAAATAATAAGTTAATTATAGAAAATAGAAAAAATAACAGAGAGTCAAAATTTATAAAATGTTTATTATTTTAGAATTACGGTTTTAATTTGATTAAAACCGGATGACTACAAATGTATGTATATAGCTGCCATATGAACGATTGGAAAATGAAAAATAAAATAATAGTAAGTACCGACATTAATCTGTTATTATATTCGGTTCAAAATTATGTCAAAATCGAACTACTATATCAATCTTAGCTCTAATTTTGGTGCTTTTTGGGCACGACTGCTCTATGACAACGATCGGAAAATAAATAGAATATAAAAAAAATCGACAATATACGAAAATTCAGCAAATGTTTGTACACATACCCACATATTACTCGAGATATACAGTGGCTCACAGCTTATTTCAACCAGCGCCAATCGAATTCTTTAAATGCCTATAAAAGAAGAACCTAAAGGGAAATCAAAATAATTTAAACGCACGATGCTCTGTTAATGTTTAAAATTATAATATCTTCATTTCGTATATTTTGTATTATTTTTTAAATATATTTTTTTTAATTAATAACGAAAAAACAACGAAAACAACGGCTCCCAACAAAATCTTTAATCCAACAGACGAGCAATGTATCGTCCGGAAAAACCCTAACTTATCGGCACCAAAAGATGCTAATGAGGTAGAGACCGAGTTGGGCAAGTCTTTGGCTCCCCGAAACAATTCGACGTGCGCTCTGGGAGCATGACTATAATGGCAGAATGGGTCGAAAGAAACCATTCATTAGCGCCAAAAACATCAAGAGCCGGTTGAATATCGCCAAAGAGCACTTGGGAAAGGATTCTTCTTTTTTGAATACTTTCATATTTGCGGATGCGTGAATATTGATAATATATCACCATTTTGGCTCATTGGGATCATCCTATGTGTGACGATAGCCAAATACTGGGCTGCACACTAAAAATTTAAAATCGACAGTAAACCTCGGTAGGGGGAAGCGTTATGGTGAGGCCTGTATGTCGGCTACAGGAGTTGGAAATCCAAAGTTTTTTAAAACTACGTTTGATACAACTCACTACCTCGAGATTTTGAAGCCAAATATGATCGAAAGCGCGAAGAATGTGGGCATTCGTGAAGATTTCCGATACCACCAGGACAATGACCCAAAACATAAGTCCGGCATTGTACAAGCCTGGCTTTACTATAATTGTCCGCACGTTATGCAGACGAAAGCACAGTCAGCCAACATTAGTGTTATAGAAAATTTGTGAGCTATTTTGGATGCAAAACTGACCCTAAAGCGGCATTGATCGAGGAGTGGTCCAAAATTACCCCAGATGTCACCCAAAAGTTGGTCGATTCCATGCCAAAAAGGCTTAAAATGGTTGTTGACAACAAAGGTGACCAAACCAAATATTAAGAAATATATTTTTAGTCTTTAAGCATAACTTTTTCGTTGAAGTATGTAACTGGTTGAAATAAGCTGTGGCATTGTCTTTCGATGTTTTTTCGTTATTAATTAAAAAAAATATATTTAAAAAATTATAAAAAATATATAAAATGAAGAAATTATAATTTTAAACATTAACAAAGAATCGTGCGTTTAAATTATTTTGATTTTCCATTCGGTTCATCTTTTACAGGCATTTAAAGTTTTCAATTGGCGCTGGTTGAAATAAGCTGTGAGCCACTGTATGATAAAAGATTTTCATGCCTTCAACAACAGTTCCGGACCTTTTTAAGAGAAGTAATTGCGTCTGAGCGCGCACTCTGTCCGCAGCCTTCACCGAAATAAGTAAAATAAAGTCCAGAACGTTTTAAATATTAGTTTAAATTTGTTTGAGACTTTCATTACTAGCCAAATCATCCCATACAGAAAACAATTGTTTCCTTTAAAGAGAATGCTAAATGCTGATTTTTCCTAGTAAGAAACACTTCTTCGCCATTTTCGTGCGATAGTTGAAAAATTCAGCCTAGTAGACGAACATCTTTAATATTTCGACTTATCGATATTTTTATATAATTTTCGATTAACTGTCAAGTTCCTATCAAACATAAGTACACTGAGTAAATAGATATTTTAACACAGATTGCGTATCTGGAAATGAATATATAGTTTAACACCAGTTATTGGACAACTGGCAAGTTTCTATCCAAAATTACAGTACCAATCAAAAAGGCTCAAATGATTCCTGCACGTAAGCGTATACTTATCATTATTTGTGTGGTTATACTATTAGTTTATTTGTTGAGAATATTATTCCGGAATTATCAAATGCCAATTTTAAATGTAAGTACTTATAATTAAACATATTGATATCCGAACAAATCGGTTACACTTTCAAATTTATTGAACCTCCTGTGCAGAACCAACAAGACTACCTAAGAACTAAAGGGGCGCCGGTTCTATTATTCGTGTTTTATGAGGCATTGTGTCCGGACTCGAAGTATTTTCTTACGAAGCAGATGCTACCGACATTTATGGTCGCTTCATCGATTTTGGAGGTCCACCTCGTACCCTATGGGAAAGCAACAACCAGCGAAAAAAAGGAAGGGCAACTATCATTTAACTGTCAACACGGGCCGACAGAATGTCAGGCAAACATATACCACGCCTGTGCCGTGGAACTCATTGAAAATCCACTAGTTCAACTGCAATTAGTAACATGTATGATTCAAGACAATCGTTTACCACAAGATGCTATGCTTAAGGTTAGTGATTTACCTTATTTATCTTCGATTAGCATTAGTTAGCATTTTAACTTAGTATTTCCGCGCCTTTTTTTTATATCCATGGGATTATTCGGTATACAATGTAGGAAAATATTTTAAGATTCACTAATAGTAGAGTAAAATAAATTTGGCAGATTCGTAAATATCTATAATATATTATAATAAAGCTGCCTCGAGTATTCTGCAAGCAACTTCGAGACAGTTATCTTAATAATGCAGCTATGTTAAATGGTTTAAAGGAAAACTGCTTTACTGCAATATCGACGACTGAAGTAAAACCGACAGACAGACAGTCATTAACATTTACGATTGTTAATACATAGACTAGTATAAGTAACAAAAAAAGTCGATAAAAAATCGACATAAATATTTTTATAGGTTATTTAAATACCTTTATAACAAATTTCACACACATTGTTATTTAACAAAAAAATCATGTGCCATTGCAAATTTAAACATTTTGCAAGTTAGGAAAATGACTGATTAATTCTGGATTATCTCTGCGCAGAGAATAACAAATAATGTACAAAATATTTATTTTGTTTTGCATTGTCAATACAATGAGCGGCATTCGCACATGGGTAAGTAAAAAATAGAAATTGAGATAAGAAAAAAGATAGATAACATTTCTTGTAAAATAGCTATGTCTTCAAACATAGCTATTTAAATGCTCTAATATTGGCTAGATTTAGCTACAAAATTATAATTTAAGCGTACCCGTGCGTTTACCGACAGAGGCCGGGCCTATAATTTGGCTGACTAGCGGTCAGCGCATTGGACACCATTACTTTAAGATGGAATTAAATGACAAGAAAGATATACTAAAAGAGCTATACCATTATACTTGATCTAAATTTTTTAATAAATTATATACATTCAATGTTGAGTTCAGTATTAATTACAATATCTAAAAACCTTAAAAAATTTATATTCATTAATAGTAATACAAGCAAAATGAAACAAAAATAATTATTTTCATACAAAAACGATAATGATGGAGCCAAATGATAATATCAATGATCAAGATAAAACTAAGTATCAAGGGTGCTAGACAAATTATATTGTATAAAGAACTAAACAAATGTCATCATAGTTTCAGTTTCAGTAGCCTGCCTTGAAATTGCTACTTAATAACAATGCTTAGATTTTAAACTAATTAAATAATTTCTAATTAATATTTTGTTAGAAACAGGGTATAAAAAGAACATTTGTGGGCCAAAGTATATCTTTTATTTTGTAGATACACCTTATTTAAAAAAAAAATATATATTTTTAAACAATATTTTAAAAATTTCAGTGTATGATAAATGTGCTCTAAAACTATAAAAAATTTACAAAAGTTATACATTTTTTTGCTTTTATTCAAGTATAACATTCTTATTATTCAATAATATAAAAAAAAAATATTTAGTATTTCAATGCGAATCCCTTGTTTTCTACAATAGCATGCAAGCGCTAAGGAATGAACTTGACATAGTTGTCAAACACTTCCAGCTTTTACTGTACACTCTCCTAGCCAATTCTTTCCAGAAATGTTCAAGATCGGAGATTTGCGGTGGCTTTTCGACAACTTCGGGACAGTTATGGATCAACCAAAGTTTTGCAACACCCGAAGTGTGCTTAGGATCGGTATCTTGGTAAAAAGCAAAGTTGTTTGCGATACCCAATTTCTTTCAAATCATTAAGGTAACAAATCGTATCCATAATGCCATCTATTAAATAAAATTGGCCCACTTCAGCACTTGATATGCAGCCCCAAACAGAAATCACAGAACCTCCTCCACGTTTTACTGTGGCCTTCGTGTTTTTGGGACCAAATAAACGTCTTTCTATCTGATCCAAGTAAATTAAATTTACTCTCATCAGTAAATAGAACCTTTAATTAATCAATTAAACTCAACAAAAACATTTTCTGAGCTCATAAACTATATCGTCTTTCCTTTCCGTATTTAATGCGGCTTTTTTTCTTTAATGGTAATGTAATGTGTAACGCACAGAATTGAAACCCACGTCTTTACCAGCTTTGAAAGGATCTTTATCATTTAAAACCGACCTCTCTTTTCGGTTATTTAATACTTTTGCCTTCCTTGCTTTTTTGTCTATCTAAATCCAAATTCATCCCGGAACCTCGTTATAATGTCGTTGACTGTAGATTTGACTTTGCCAACTAAGTCAGCGATTTCTCCTACAGTTCTTCCTTCAGAGTTGATTTTAACATGCAGGTACCGAAGTTTCACAGTGGATTGCTTTCCAATTGGAGCCATTTTTGCACTTTTTTATAGCAAGATTATGTTTTTGCTCTTAGGCTCGATAATAATCCAAACGCAATGCAAAAAAAATCTGAAGTTAGGAAAACAAACCATTGTGTTCATATCGGTTTTGTTCGATTGGCAAAAGCCGATATAAGTGTGTATTTGTTTGAAAACTTTAAGTTCTTATCGAAATTGTGTTTTTTTTTTTATTTTATTTTTTATAGAGATATTTTAGTGTATATTTTAAATAAATTTAGACCATTGTGTATGCTTTAAGAGCACATTTATCATGAGAAATTACGCGATGCAGTCAGTGTAGGTCACACTTATTAGAATATGATTATATATATATATATATTATATATTTCTAAAAATCTTTGTGCATGTGTACATTGTTTCGGAATAACTGCAAGCCGCTGCTTGCTTAGATATTGTAATGGATATTGTAACTGCCCTTTACAATTTTTTTTATACGCGGAATAAAAACCATACCCATAGGTATATACCTTATATGGTACAACGGTATTATAACCTAGAGCCAAAGAGGAGGAGGTATCTCCGACCTCTTAAAGTATATATATTCTTCATCAGCGTCACCAGCCGAGTCGATTTTGCCATGTCCGTCCGTGTGAAACAGATCTCAGAGACTATAAATTTGAATCTGTTGCTCGTAGATCAAGTTTGTTTTAAAATTTGTCCACTCCAACAAACGCCGGCGAAAACTATGAAAACGTGGAACTAAGCTATAGTCGCAATTAGTAAATGGATATGAAACAAATACATTTGTGCGAAATCATTTCAGTGAAATCAGATGATAAACGTAGGCGTTTTAAAAAAAATCTATTTCATTGTGTGCTGAGATTCTGGAACATGAAACATGTAGAGAAAGTGAAAAAGCCATGCCCAAGTGTATTTTAATTTCACCCACAATGCTTTGTGTGCCGGGTATCTCACAGTCGGTCACACTCGACTGTAGCTTTTCTACTTTTTTTTTACGTACGGTCAGATAAGGCACTTAAGTTTGTTACCCTTCACAACATTTCTATTAAGTGATTTTTTTTTCAATATTGTCTTATCAGAAAAGTTTGGATTCGATAAGCTACTTAAAAAAATATGTAACCTTAGCCTGCGAGAGTTTCGGCCAATAATTTCCTATCAAACATCGGTCGACAGCATGGCCAACAGTTATACAGCCGCAACAGGGAGAGCGCTATTGAAGAATGGAAGATAAAGAACGATCCAGAAACCACCGTCGAGCAGCTAAGCCGCTAAGTAGTTAAAACATTAAATTCGGGCTTGCGTCATAATTGGCCCTAGGGAGGCAGATTAGTGATATTATGCGAAAGTGAAAAAAAATCTTTAGGTACCAAAATGAGGGGCCTGTCTCTAACAAACATAGATGATAAAGCTGAAATAGAAAAATGAAAAATAGCAATCAGAAATTGAATCAGCAATATGGGCTAAATGTAAAATTTTTGTAGTGGTATCTCTCGATTATTTTGGTCATCTTTTAGTTATCGATGTGAAATTTCACTTTTTTGTATAGAAATAGTAAAATAAAGTGTTGCTCTAAAATGCTTCAGCTTGGGACAAGAATTGTGTGAATAGAAACCATTTAATATAAATTCAGTTCAACTAATTAGCATTTAATAAATATTAATAATGTAGCTACATTATACTTTCCAGGCGTGGAAGCTGGCGTTGTTGCTACACTGGCGGCCACCGTCGTTAAGAGCCTCAGAGCCATTCCATTTTCTCTCCAGATTCTTGGGCTTGTAACGCACTACTTGACCTTCTCGTGGGCATCCTATAGTTTGGAAGCGGGCACCTTCTGATTGCCGAGCCCAGTGGTGGCGGAAGCGGCGGTGCGGGTTGCGGGTTCGGGATCATAGGACACCTGGAAAGAACACCTGCTTGGAAAAGGTTGATTCGTCTGTCTACGGTCAAAGTTGATAATACCTTCGGCTATATGCTAAACGACTCCAGCTAAGATAAAACTTATTTTGTATTGTCGAAATGCAGCACTATTTTTTATGACACTCGTAGCAAGAGCTCTGTATAATTGGAACGGGTTCAATTTACACAAAATCCCAAGTATACTTTTTTTATATTTTTAGTTTTTTGTATTATTTTTTTGTTAATATTATACTTGTTGCGAAATAGGCGCATTAGGAAATAGTATAATTGACGTAAGGCAATTAGAATTGCTCCTGTTGTGCATTGATTGCAGATTAATATGTATATGTTATACACTGAGTTGTCCGTGTGAAACAGCAGATCTCATAGACTATAAGAGCTACCAAATTTGGTGACCACATTCTAATCGGTTGCACGCAGATCAGATTTGTTTTAGAATTCGGCCACGTCCATTTACGCCTTCGAAAATCATGAAAAACGTATAACTAAGATATAGTGGTGATTTTCGATTAAAAATAAATGGATATGAAATAAATACATTTGTGCTCTAATAATTTGAGTGAAATCGGATGATAAACATAGGAGTTATTCAGGAAAACAGTTTCTTTGTATGCTGGTAGTACCAACATGTTGCTTAATACGTTCCTTGCAGCATCTGTCTGTTTTGGGTGTTTCTCAATATATTGCAAAAAAATTTTTTGTTTATTTGTCAGCATTTCCTTCTGCCTTCCGTTAGTTTAATTATTTTCATAGTTTTGAGCTTATTTATCCAAATATAGGATAGTATTATGTACTTCGGGCCAAACATGTTCATTTGTTGACTGCGATCGAGTTCTTTCCTTTCGGTTCATCTTAAAATAGGATATATAGTCGGCGGATGTCACAGTAAATAGCTAAAAAAAATTTTTTTTAATAGAGTTGCAGAAAACCAGTTTGTATGAAAGCTATAGTAAATCGCATCGTATGGTTTTAGCCTGCGTCAAACTTTTTATTCGTTGGCTGCGATCGCTGGTGCATCGTCGAGATTTCAGATACTTAAGTACGAGTTTGAATTTGTCATAGTATTTCAGCGTGAATTATGGATGCATGCATGTTTGTGTGAGGGTTGCCGCGTTTTTTGGGACATATAAAGAAAATAATTTTAAAATTTGCATTTCCTTTTTTTTTTCATAAAATTTAAAAAAAATCGCGTTGTAAAAACCTGTGAGACCTCTTAGTGTGTGCTTACTTAATATATATTGTTTTTGTTATAATTTTTTTATTTTTATTTGGAAGGTATTATAACTTAGTGCCCATCTATAATGTATGTAACAGGTAAATGCTGTACCGGATATCTCACAGTCGGCTTACTCAACTGTTAATATATGGGGAATATCGTTCCAATACCGAAAAGCAAATTTTAAATATAGTTTTCTGGAAAATTCTCATCTGTGTCTTATGCATACAACACTATTGGTTTGTCTGGAGGTTGTTAGCAATATTTTTTTTTGTAAAAGGTAATCTTGTTCTTTAGTGTTAATTATTTTATGCAGTGCCACTAATGTCCTGAATTGGATCCATGACTCTTCTGCTGTTGCAGAGCTGTCAAACATTCTAATAAGCTTCCATGTCAATGTATTATTTTATATATAATTTCCTTGTTTTTTCGACTAGATTTTAATAAAACTACACAGCTCCCATTCTTTCTTAAACCTGACTATTTGACAATTTGTCTCTACATCTTTGTGATTTGCTTCGCCATTAAGATAAATTAAATATTCTTTATAGGGTCGGAGATTTCAGCTTCTAACTGTACATACACATTGGCACTAAGTACCCTATGGGTACCGGATATAATAACAAAGATGGTTCCAATACGGGAACAAACTACATAGAGCTGCTAGAGAGAAAGACGACAGACATTTAACCATTTTTTACAAGTTATTGATTGTTTTTGCAAAAGCCAATTGGAATTTAAATGGATGAATAACGGGACTTATCGTTTTAAAATTATTATCATCAGTTTCCTGAGAGACAACCGCGTATTTTGAATGTTTTCATTGATAAAGGGTGCATTGAATTGCTGCTCTGATAGGGACTTTACGGTCGTCAGTATTTTCTACAATGCTGTTTTAAACACTTCGAACAATTTATTAGTCTTACGCAGTTTACCGATTATTTCACGATTATGCACAGCTGATCAAGTTTTATTATCGATCACCACTATGATTCAAATGAATTAATTCTCTTGTGTTAATGTAGGCGCGAGAAAAGGAAGTATAGATAAACTATGCTACACCAAATAGTCTAATAGCGCACTGCTCGCTTGCTTGCTTGTGTAAGCATCCATTATATTTGTGTGTATTGGCTGTCCTGAGGTGTTAGATTAAACCTTAGCATAGCAATGCTGTCAAACGAAACACAATAAACCAATATCAACACAGGAGCCAGCGTGACTCATGTCTAGAAATATTCCGGGATATTCTTCTTTGCACGTGTTAATGTTTGGTTGCAGGATAAAGAGGATATATTCATATTTACCAAAAAATAATTATAGTATTACCAATTTTTTCTTCTAATGAAAGAACAAATATATTAAACTCTTTCTTATACCGGATACCGGGTAGGTAAGGGTTTTATAACCGAGAGTGTATGTAAAAGTTCAATGGATTATGAATCCAATGAAATATTTTCTAATTTATTTTTTTGTTAATATTACGACATTGTTAAGTCACAAAATTCGATATAGGAAGTTTTATGAGTTTAAGGTGCAATCGTCTTATCAGCGATCGTCTTCAGAGTGTGTATAGGGGTATTATATTATATATAGGGTATTATAATTTAGTAGAACGTATTTAATAGGCAGAAGGAGGCATCTCCGAGCCAATGAAGTATAAATATTCTTGATCAGCATCTCCAGTCGACAACATTCAAATCTCGGGGTCCAGTTTCAATGTCATGAAAAACTTGCAATTAAGTCATATTCGTGCATTTTGGGCTCAAAGAACGTGATATAAAAATTGCGTAACAATACTAGCACAGATAATAGTGCATGTAGTCAGCAACATCTACATTTGTGATCGCAACACCAATGGATCTTGCTCAAAATGTTTCTAGCAACATTTGTCAAATTTGCCTTCCTTTCCCCTTTGTGTAATTTAAGTTTTTCATAAATCTTAGTTTAATTTGACAAAATACATTAAGTATTTCAAATATAAGTGCAAGATTAATTATATTAACATTGACGAAAGATAGGTAATGTGCGCACATTTTGCTTTTCCAAGGTCGCATAAGTATGCGTTATTTTGGAAATATAATCTGGAAATTAATTCCGGGTGTTTGCCAATCGTTTTTTTTAATTGCTTCGGTTCCGTGGAATCGTTGCTTTTATTACAACTCATAAATATGTATCATTTTGGAAACCAATTTTAGAAATGGAAACTAGTAAACTGTAAACTAGTAAACATCAAAAAAGACTCGTAATCTTATGTGTGCAATCTTCTACTCTGTTAAAACGCATGTAGAAACCAACATTTGTTGTTGTTTGTTTTCCTCTTTCTCGTCCTAATACAGATATATTATTTCGAAAACCAATATTTAAAAAAAATTACAGATTTTATGCGTTCAGTTAGAAGATTTAAAAATGTATGATTTTGGAAGTGAGTATTGGAAATACTAAAATAAAAACGCACTAAGAACTTACTGATAAGTCGTAATATTATATTTTTATTTCACATTATATTTTCGTTTTTTTTTTAATGTAATTTTGGTTTCTCACCTATTATTTATATAACGCTTATCTATATTTGTATTATTGTTCCAAGATGTCTTGCCTAATTATATAAAAAAATTTATGGAAACGGTAAACCAAATCTATGAGACAGCAAATATAAAACAACATATATTTAAACTCATATATTAATTACACCTATAGTCAATGCTCAGTAGCAGAAAATTTGGTATGAATAACATCAATTTGAAAAAAAAAAACAAGTTAAATTTAATGACAAGTAAAACTATTAAGCCATATCCTTACGAAAAAAAAAAATCGAACTGGACTCTGCGCGCTGCTGAAAAATTTGCGTTTTTTTTTTTAAATCACTAGGTATCTTTCAATCGAGCACACACGAATATCTCTTTTTAACATATTTTTTGTTTTATTTCAGTGCGCCAAACAACATAACGTAGAAAACACTGACCTTATTGAAAAATGTGCCAGCAGTGACCACGGTCTGGAGCTGCTTAAATTAAATGGAGAAGCCACTCATGCAATAAGACCACCTGTAACGTTTATTCCAACTGTAACAATAGATGGATCACAAGGAAGACAAGCTTCTATTTTAAAAAACTTGCTTATTGAAGTATGCAAAGCAGCCGGTGATACTGAGGAAAATAGAAATATATGCAGAAATGCAATTCTATAGAATTACTAAACTTATAAAACATATTAAATATTAATAATAAATAGTATTAATTTTGTTAATTTTTATATAATTAATTTAAGAGACAAATTTTTTGTATATCGTTTTGTATATCTTTCAACATTTTAGTTATACGGCAATACAAAGCACGTTTCTGTATTTGGGAATGTAATTTACTGTTAAATGTAAATACTGATAATTTTAAATTTTGACTTTCCAACTATAGAAAATAAACGAAATGTGCGTACAGCTTTCTGTAAAAAAAATTAAAGTAAGCTTACTTTGGGAGCCAAAAAAACTCTAAGCAGTGTTATCGAAATTCCTTACGCCGGGTATTTGATAAAATCGAAATTCGTTCACCATTTTCCCAGCGATATGACTAAGTATGACCATTAACAATTTTAAAATTTATAATTTTACTTAACCAAAGGAAGCGCGTTCTTTTTATACTCGGTACCCATAGGGTACTTCGGGATATATCTTAGTGCCAACCGAGAATCTATGTAACAGGCAGAAGGAGGCATCTTAGACCCTATAAAGTATATATATTCTTCTTCAGCGTTACCAGGCAAGTTGATTTAACCAGTCCGTCCGTGTGAAAAAAAAAAAACAGATTTGAGAGACTATAAAAGCTAGAACTTCCAAATTTGGTGACCACATTCTAATCTGTTGCACGCAGATCAAGTTTTAGAATTTGGCCAGGCCCATTTCCGGCTTCAAAAATCATGAAAAACGTATAACTAAGATGTAAAAGTGATTTTTGCAATTGGATATGAAATAAATACATTTATGCATACCTGCCCTAAAATTTTACCGAAATTGGATGATAAACATAAGAGTTATTGGGAAAAACAGTTTCTTTTTATGCTGACAGCACCATCATGTTGCTCAACACGTTCCTAGGAACATTGTCTTTATTGGGTGTTAGCATGTTGATAGCAAATTGAATTTGAGTTTTTCATAAATTTGAGCTTATTTATCCAAATCATGTCATACCCCTAGACAGTAGTTTTTAACTTCTAGTATTTAAAAAAAATATTTTTCACTACCTTATGTAGCGCTGATTAGATGAATTTTCCCTTTTAACAGCTGGTCCTTGTCTTTTAGTTGCTGAGCTGATGGCGGTTTATTCTCTCAAGGCTTGATGAATGGAATGGAATGATTACTACTTTCTTTTAAAAAATTGTTGCTTGGTAAGGCATCACTGAAAATATTCCCTTAGTGGGTTATTAAAATATGTTCTGAGACTCGCTACTTAATGTTGGTCATAAAGCTTCATTATTTTGAAGGTAGCTTAAGGTGGTAGAACTGTGTTTGGCTAGTTCATCGGCCATGCTGTTGCCTTCACGCGATGCTTAAAATCTTCTGGAAGAGGTGACCTCAGGAGTACCTCACAACACTCCAACAACTCCCTAAGTGGAGTGCGGAATCAGCACTAAATACGGTAGTGGAACTTAGAAAAAAAGGACTAGAACTTAAAAGCTACTTTCTAGCGGCGTTTTTGGACACTGAATGTTCTCTTTTTATGCCGTGCCTTTTAGTGGAGTTGTTCCATTAACTGCTGGCATGCAGAATGAGGAAATCCACACTAGGAAACTCAACACACTCCAGGCACGTAGACAAAGGCGTGTTATTTTAGTGAATTCTTAGAACTATTCCTATTAATCGGACGCGCTTCTTGATTCACGTGACTGATGCGACTATTGTGCGACACTCATTTTCTAAGCTCAAGCCTTAATCCTCAAACTATACAACCACCTAAAGAAGAGTTAGTCACTCGCTATAATTTTCTAATCTGAAGCCTTGCTTTGAATATCAGCTGAGTACTCATACAGTCAAATGAGTGTAAGTGTTTAGATCGTTTTCTGTATCAGCGCCGGTAAGGATGATACAGAAGATGTTGTGGAGCCACCCATATTTCGTAATTATGGTGGCTTACATTGATCTGCCCTTAGCTGACTTGTATAACTAGGGCTCAAATAGTAGTTCAAGAAATACCATATTGTATTGGGTTCGGATTACGCTGTAGTAGCCGCTCTACAAGAATAGAAGCGTGAAATAGACTTCGGGCTGTCGTGTTTGAAAGGCAATGCGACAAATAATCTGCCTTGAAATATGCTGCTCCATATTCTCGCGCAATAAATCCCTTTTGATATGCTCAGTGAGCAGAAGACACCCGAGCACCTGCCGTGTCATTGTTCAGCGCTCAACCGCGTAAGAGCACTTTGGACTGCACCAGCTCGAGTTACTTGGGAAGGTAGGAAGCAGATGTTGACTGCTATCATTGCTCGCCTAAATAACTTGGGTTGGTACTGAAGCAGCAAAACGGAGCTTAGCTTTAATTGGAAATTATCAGTATTTCTAGCTCTTATGGCCCGATATCTATTGTTTCATCCGGGCAGACGGACATTTTGATAATCTGGACTCATTACACTCAAGTGGTTCTTTGATACCAAGCACGTGCTTGTTAGGGTATAGATAAAAGATATAGATAAAAGAATGCGAGGAAACTATGCTTCACCAAAATGGAATAATAGCGCACAGCTCGATTACTTCCTTGCATGTTTACTAAGTTAGTTAGGATTAGTGTTTTTAGTTAAGGAAGGCTATCTACAGTTAATGTTACATTGTACAAATCGTTATAATTGGCACATAATACTGTAACGGGTTCATGCATTCCATAAGAAATTCTAGAGTGTTGCAAAAGTAAGGGTAAATAAGATCTAGTGTTTCAACAAGGTACGTGGAAATTTAGCTGACCTAATAAGTTAGTGCTCTCTACGTCACCACGGACTCGGTTGGCTAAGGAAGGTAGGTTAATTAGGTGAAGTCTACTGGAATAAGAGTCTAACCTTAAGTTTACATCCCAGTTTAAGACGCGCAGAAAGTCCTTTTGACTGATTCAATGCGTTTGCTATGAACATCCCACTGGGGACTTCAAATGCAGGATTTGTACTCTAAGATAGGACGGACGAACGAGGTTTACAAGGTTTTCGTAACTTCTTCATTAAGGGTCATCGAATTCCTGCGACCACCGTTTAATTAATCCAAGCACACCCCTGGCTTTATTCACCATGCACGAAATATGATTATTGAATTCAAGTTTATGATCTAGGCGGACATCCGAATCGTTACCTAGAGTGATTCTTTCTTTCAGCGTATAAGTCGCAAGCTTTGGAGTAACACCTGAGAATGTCATCATCATGCAAAGCCATTAAGGTTTAATAAGTTTGTACTGCACCATATTTAAAAATTATTGGTCGGACTGCCGCAGCCATTTCCAAAAACATTGGCTTGCTACTGCTACTACAGCTACTACTGCGAGACGTGTCGCGATGTTAAAAGGTAAATTAAGTCTTTTATGCGGCAAACCAATAGTGGCTTTATTGATTATATGGAAAAATTAAAGTTTCTTTCTTATTTTACCAAAAAAATGTCCCTAACGAACTGTTTAACGCAATAAGTTCTGGCAACTTAATGCTAGAGCTTGTTGTAAAGGAGTGCGAAGCTAAGAAAAAGTAAATGCAGCTTCTAGGAAAACTTTGTGCACTCTACGCCTAACAGTTTTTTCGTTAAAAAAAACGAACTCTGTCCTTCTCTGCATCAGAGTGCAAGAGGCTTATGCAGTAAGCTTCCTTAATTGTATTCTGATAGTCTTTCTTTCATATCCCAGGTTTGTGGTCACAGAAACCTGTTAAAGCCGGAGATCCTTCGGACCCAAGTTTTTGCAGCTATTTATACAATATACCGTCATAATCGGTCGTTTTTCCTTTTACTCGCAAAATTTAACGGCGAAAAACGGACAAACCCAGAAAGTGCACGTCTTACTATAATCAATCTCAGAGTTTGTATTGTACCCAATTTTTTTGGATAACCAAATTGGCGACACCAGAGTTTTTGCGTCTTCAGACCATTTACAGGGATAATTTTGTAGGTAAGATTAGACCAAATCAGATTATTTTTTCCTTTGGGACGGTATTACCATACTATAGTCATTCGCTATCAACTTCCATTATGAACACACGACACGTTCCGTCTTGATGTACAAGATTATTCATGTTTGTACAAGAACTTCAGGTATCAATTGCACTTACTTCGCTAAGCCATTTCTTGATCAAGTTTTTATTATTTGAACCAGTTTCCTCTCACTCTATCTATTAACAGCTACTCCATTTTGTGGGAATTCAGGATAATTACTCAAATGCTTAGAAAAAATGTAATTTTGTTGCAAAATTTTCTCGACACTTCGCACGTTGATAATCCGCCTAGTCGTTTCTCTTGGTACTCGCCATGAACTTCACGGATGGGATAGGGAAGGATTTTGCACCGCCTCTGAAAACCCCTCCAAATAAAAAGAAGTCTTCATTTGCTGAGTTATTTTGCAAGCTTATTTTAGGTAGGTAGCTAATAGGAAATTATTATTTTAGTGTCCTCGTGGCAGCGCAGTCGCCACTGAAATCGTCGTGAGTATATACATATGTATGTCGATGACCGTGATATTTCACAATATTCTACTCTAAAGACGATACATACATATATTGTAAAATTGACATATCAGGCGGGCTCTTTGTTTTTGCGATTTGGTTTTTGACTAAAACTTGCGGTTCCGTTTCGAGTGCTCCGGTTTTCGTAAACTTTTTATCATCGTTTTGTTATCGGACTATATAAATAGTTCTTATTGCTAAAATTTTTTTTTAATCGGTCCAAAAGGGCTGCCACTCTTTTCACAATTTCAATTCCAGTGGTCTCAATGACTTATAAACCTTTCTTAAATTGTAAAATAGCCATTTAGACAATGAAAACAACATATTAAAACCTTATTATATGCTTATATGCTATTATGCCATAACATTAAAATTTTCCGGTTTTCCCTTTCATAAATTTCTTGCGCTTTACTTTTCAAAACCGGTTCCCGCAAAACGCAAATTTCCTGCGATTTGAAAAAACGGGCAAGTTTTCCTTTGCGAAATGTCAACAAAAAAACGGACAAATCAAATCGGATCTTATTTGTAAAAGAAAGAAATAGTTGAATAGTTGGTCTATTGACGATTATTCCACACCATCAGTAGATCTATCTATTACGCATTTATTTAATAAAACATTTTCTGACCGTCGATATACTGATGGTGTGGAATAATCGTCAATAGACCAATGAGTCAAATATTTTGTTCTTTTGCAAATAACATCCGATTTGATTTGCCCGTTTTGTCAATTCTCAAGAAATTTTCGTTTTGTGGAAACCGGAGCACCGATTTCCGTTTTCAAATGTAAATCGTACGAAACTTGCGAAAAAAGCTGCAACACAGCGCAGAAGATTTTGATTTATGTTACTATTACATTAAACAAATAGCCCGTATTCACGCTACACACTCGAACTCATGTATTAAAATTAACTGAAATGTCAGACCTGCACAATTTTATGTACATACAGTGACGCACTAAAGTGTTGGCACAGTGGCAAATGTCAACTTTAAATGTTGTTCCCAGGCGTATGCAACTATTGTATGATGCATTTTTATTTTTTATTTATTTAAATTAAACATTTCTTTATTCAAAGGTATTTTTTTTTGTATTTTTTATAACGTTCTTATAACTATTTAAACTTAAACAAAAAAGGAACCTATTTCGTGACACAAAAGTTTAGGCACACTTCACTGAAAACATTTTTTTTTTAATTTAACACCAAAATTAGTACTTGGTTGGTAATCCGTTCTGCTTTATAACATCTTTAAGACGTCTCGGCATGGAATGAACCAACTTTTTGGTAGTATCTTCGTGAATATTTACCCATTCCTCTAATAAGGCCTTCTTTGGGTAATTTTTGATGAAATTTCATGTTTTTTAATTCGTTGATCCAATTCATCCCACAGGTGCTCAATCGGATTAAGCTGCGGTATTGTAGAATGCTTAGAATCATTATCTTGCATAAAGGTGAACAAATCCGGCATATTCAGCTTTATTGCACTTATTTTAGGTTTTCCTTCAAAATGTTCAGATAATACACCTTGTCCATGATTCATTCGATGAATACAAGTTCCCAACACCCGCCGAAGACATGCATCCCCACACCATGACTCCTCCGCCGCCGTGTTTTACTGTGGGCTATTAGTTCTTTTTATCTAACTCTGTGTTAGGCTTTCTCCACACTTGCTGACGGCCATCGGATCGAAAAATATTGAATTTGCTTTCATCCGAAAAGAGCACCTGATCCCAAAATCCAATTGGTTTGGTCAAGTTCTCTTTCGCATAGGCTAAACGCTTTTTTTGATTGACCTCCGAGATCAATGGCTTTCGTCGGGTATAACGACAATGATAGTCTGCTTCGTGCAGGGCCCTTCTTACTGTCCTGGGATGAATTTCCTTCCCAAACTTAGTCTTGACCTCAGC
>VNKC01001633.1:0-54495 GCA_008042775.1 Drosophila pectinifera | reverse complement strand
CGATTTAAGGACCCAAAAACCCGCATTTGATGTCTTCTGAAGAGCATAACTTGGCCAAAAATGGAGTGACAGCCAAATGCCGTATATATTCGGAATCGCCGCTAAAATCTTAATTATTTAATAATAGAATATTGCCTTAAAAATGATTTGATCAAAAATTAGAATATAAAAATGCCGATTTAAGGACCCAAAAATCCGCATTTGATGTCTTCTGAAGAGCATAACTTGGCCAAAAATGGAGTGACAGCCAAATGCCGTATATATTCGGAATCGCCGCTAAAATCTTAATTTTTTAATAATAAAATATTGCCTTAAAAATGACTTGATCAAAAATTAGAATATAAAAATGCCGATTTAAGGACCCAAAAACCCGCATTTGATGTCTTCTGAAGAGCATAACTTGGCCAAAAATGGAGTGACAGCCAAATGCCGTTCATATTCGGAATCGCCGCTAAAATCTTAATTAATTAATAATAAAATAATAAATTAAAATTTATTTGACCAAAAATGAGGATATAGAAATGACTATTTGAGGACCTAAATATCCGCATACTTGAGGTATTCTTAGCAGCAACCACGTACATGTGTTGATTTTGAGTACCAGATGTGCAATATCATTTGCTAATTAATAGCATTAACAAGCACAAAATTAGATTAAACCAATGTATGCTTAATGCAGTCAAGCAAATCCCGAATTCTGCACATTTTTGGCTTAATTAACATTATCTACTACGCTGGCGCTTTGAGTTATGTTTCGGATTATTGGGCTTGTTCATTTGAGCATTACAACCATTCTTCATCTGTTATTCCAACGGGGTTCTTGCAACACATTTCTCGGTTCGGCGTTCGCCCGACTCGCCCGGACTCCCCGGCGTATACTTAATATTTGAGCAGACAAGAAGGTTGTGCCAGCCATTACTTGTTCATTATTCAACTGTTATCAGCTGCTGGGATCTAAGCCAAAGCGGGAAGCCAATAGCCCCCGCCCCGCAGCTGGCAGGCTGCCTGCGGTTAAAGGTCGCATTCTGTGGGCACGTCTGCCCATTAGAGACAATAATTTTCTTTAAATTTGTCGATTAAATTGAGCGCAGCGAAAGAGAATGATATCCCAATGGCAACCGCAAGTGAGCAATGTGCGAGTGGTGTGTGGGTGTGTGGGTGTGTGCTTTTGGGTTAATGTGAGCTCTTAAAGCTCGCCTAATGAATTTAGGCCCCAGTCTGGCGGCCTTACGAGTTTTAAATTGCGTGACAGAAGCGCTTTCAAAGGCAATTAGAAATGAAAGTGCCGTGGATGGGCTCCTGCATACTGGGCCGTCGAGTTAAAAGGGCATGACAGAGATATTTAGCATACAGCAGCTGGGCAAGAATCCCCGGGGAGCAGGCGCAGGCCCTCTGGCCATATGTACTGCGGTGCCTCGGCACCAGTCACGTGCAGGACGCGCTGCACTGATGATTTCCGGGAAACGGAAGCTGGCCCCACATTACGGCAAATTAATGCGCCATTATTAGACAAATGCATGACAAGCGATTCAATTAGGACGCCATAAACTGTCGCACTGGGACCCATACACACACAGAACACACACCGTGACAGTTGGGCATCATTATGGGCACATTGCAGGACGAGGACAATGCCGCTCGCTCGCCTGCGGATAATCAAGCGCTTTTAATGATTGCATATCCTGTGCGGGAAATTGCATTTCTGCCATTGATTGCCAGCACTTGCTATCTGTCTCTTTTGCCTCGTCTGTGCCTGTCTCTCTCCCTCTGTGTCGCTGCCCGTGGGCTCCGCGAATGGCATCAGAAAACCATTTAATATTAAAACTTTCATAAATATTCTGCCGGGCGAGCCTGCTGCAGGACCCGGGCGCCTGCCATGTTTGGCACGTTTAGAGCGCATTTTATTTTTCAATTCCCGGCCAAAACAGGAGGTCTGTGTAACATGATTCATCCCCACACGACAGCTGCCCGAATTGATGGCTTTTGGACG
Source organism: Drosophila pectinifera (assembly GCA_008042775.1). Taxonomy (NCBI): domain Eukaryota; kingdom Metazoa; phylum Arthropoda; class Insecta; order Diptera; family Drosophilidae; genus Drosophila; species Drosophila pectinifera. The sequence continues at coordinate 52,505 of VNKC01001633.1, read as the reverse complement.
CTCTTGATTCGGCCTATTAATTAACAATTCCATTATTGCAGATGTGCGAAAATTGGGGTTTAATTAAATTGCTTGTAATGCCGTAATTATTCCACACACACATCGCACACACCCAAGCCCAATTTGCACTGTAATTAATGAGTTTTTAGTTAAAAATAAATTTTTGTTTGTAATAATGACTTGAGGGCACAACCACCAGCATGTGTTTGGCATTTTCAATAAATTCAAGCCCACACACATCCACCCAGTCGCACACACACAGCTCATTAAATGCTCTACATGTGTTGGCTTCTCCCACTCGATTGTGGAAAAGTCAAGAAGGAATACTCGGCGGCCGTGGGGGGGGGGGCTCGCAGGGGAAGTTTTTGAAAGTCCTTAATTTATGCAAATGCCTCGTCTGTGCGGGGAGGCGCTGCGCACTTATGTAAGCCTCATCAATTTTCCATTGACACAAAGAAGAGTTCTATCGCCCCGAAGGCTCGAATTGTGCGAGTAGTGAAAGCAATTGCAAACGCAAAGAGACCACCATAAAGTTCGCTGTGGCGCGACAGGAAAAATGTACTCGACTTGGGGTTACTTTTTAGAGAGGTCATAGCCAGGAATATATAGGGATATAGGCTAACAGTCCCATGAATCATTTATTTTTAGACAGCCCCATTCCAAAGGTCACAGAAGTATAGAACTCTGCCAAGAAATGCGTATAACTTAAATAAATATTCATATATTAGGGGAAACCATATAGATAGTTACTTAGATATATTTAAGAACTTTAAACAATGTTAGTTACCGATTTATTAATAAATAAAGGTTTTTAAAATAATTATTTTACTTATTTATAATATATACCTTCAGCCTAAAAAGAGTTTTTTATTATATTGATGTTATTGATATTTAAGAACTGCAATCTATATTTTGAGACATTTTATTTATCTATCATTTTCATATTTAGGCAATATTTGGCATATATATAACATACTATTTTCTGGATAGATATATATTAAATTTAATCAAATGTTACAAGCTTAAAGAAATTAAATTAAACTTCTCAAAACTCATGTCTAAAAGTCGTAAACATTTAAATTCCTTTAAACTGCTGAAGATGCTCTCCTGAGCATCCCAGTCTCTAACTCCAGATTCCAGACTCTCAACTCTCCCCTTAAACCCAATACACCTTTAAAACCTGTAGCAATTAAGTGGCATAAGGACCATAGAAGCAAGCATTAGGAGCAGGAGAGTGTAGCCCCCTAACGTATCCTGGATTCAAAAGAAAATCCCCAGTCAAACGCATTAGGCGTAATTACAATTTGAACCCAAGGCTTGACTTTGCGATGCAATGAGCTAGATAAGTCCCCATCCGAGCGGGATTAGTCGTGACTTTTGAAACGAATGTGATTTGGAGGACGCGTCGCCATTTTTCGGAGTGTGAAGCCCCCAGGCCTTATAGATCCATCAATAATGTGAATCCATGCCATCGACTTAACCCGCCGCCGGGAGTGCTGGGAATGGGAATGATTAATGAAATAGATATCGGCAGATAACAAAAAGCTTTAGCCGTGCGATAAGGCATGGAGAAGGAGATACTCTTATTTATAGGGAGAGGGAGATAAAAGGTAAAGCTCCGCCTCGCTATCTTATCAGGAATTCAAAATACCTCGGGCTCCGGCTCCGGCGCTCTCCCATCATTGTTTACCCCGTCCGTAACCAAATAGTCTCCAATGACTAAACCGTATCAGGGCAAGACCAAAGTATTCAGCTGATAAATTTATTGGAAAAATCGAGTCACAGAGCTGGCGAGCTTTCCCGCCAGCCGATAAGATATGGAAGTGGAAGCCACGAACCACCAGCCACTCGTCCGCTCCTCCAGTTATTCAGTGCACTGCGTACCTTCACCATGACGAGTTTACAAATGACGACGCGGGGACTGACCTTTGCCCTGCTGCTGCTGCTGCTCCAGCTGGCCGGATACTGCCGGACGGAGAACATCGACGCTGCGGAGGAGACGGAGCGGCTGTGCTACCCGGAGTCCGCCCGGAACTCCCGCCGCTCGTGCGAGTGCAGCAACGTCAGCGCCTCGCCCTGGGGCATGCGCGCCCTGCGCATCGACTGCAGCTACAAGGACTTCCGGTCTGCCGATCTCAGCCAGCTGCTGCCCCTCTACATCGACACGCTGGACCTGTCGTGGAACGCCCTCGATGCGGCGCCGATCTTCACCAGCGACAGCCTGCACCAGCTGAACCTGATGCACAACAACATCTCGCGCCTGGTGGCCAGCAACTTCAAGCAGCTGACGAGCCTCAAGGAGCTCTACCTGGGCTGGAACAGCATTAGCCAGCTGGAGGCGACCAGCTTCGAGGGTCTGCCGCACCTGCAGGTGCTGGACTTGGCCCACAACAATCTGCACTCGCTGCCGGGCCAGCTGTTCGCCCCTATGCTGGTGCTCGGCACCCTGGACTTGTCCTGGAACCGTCGCTTCAACGAGACGAACCTGGATCTTTACTCTGGACTGGGCATTAACTGGAAACTAAGCGTTCTCCGGCTGGACGCCTGCAGCCTGACCGAGCTGCACCTGCCCGCGGATGCTCCCCTGAAGGAGCTCTCCCTGCGCCGGAACCTGCTGCAGCGGATACCCAAGCAGCTGCCCCAGACTCTGCGCCGGCTGGACATCAGCGACAACCTGCTGGAGAGTCTGCTGCCCGAGGACACGGCCAATCTGACCCAGGCTCGCCAGCTTTACATAGAGGATATGTCGCTGCTGCAAAGCATCGCGGCCAATGCTCTGGCCCCCCTGGATCTTGTCGAGACGTTGAGCTTCCAGAACAGCCGCCGGCTGAGTCACCTCGATGCTGAGGCCTTTGGCCACCTCCCCAGGGTGCAGGCTGGTGGCAAGAAGTGGGCCCTGCGGTCCCTGAGCTTTCGTGGCACTATGCTGCGCACCTTTAATTCCACCCTTTCGCCGCTTTTTGGGCAACTTGCCGAACTGGATCTCAACGGTCTGCCGCTGCAGTGTGACTGCGAGCTGCTCTGGCTGAAGCAGCTCCCGGTCCAGACCAACGGGCGCTGCTACAAGCCGGCCCGCATCCGCGGCATGCTCGTAACCTCCGCCCGCGCCGAGGCCTTCAGCTGCGACTCCTGGCCGCGCTGGGCCTACGGCCTGGTGGTGCTCACCCTGATCGCCCTCAGCTCCGCCGGCATTTACCTGATCGTGATGGGGCTGCGTCCGCACAGGGGTGTCACCATGCGCCGGAAGGTGGGCGCCGGCAGTCCCTACGCCCGCGTCACCATCGAGCCCAATCGCCAGGAGAACCCGCACTAGACGACGGCCACCTGCCTGGCAACCTGCTATACTACCTCCTAAGTTGTGTTATATTTATGTGAACAATAAAAGTCCATATTTAAGTGTGAACTGAGGACTTCAAAGGTAAAGTAAAGTATAACCCATCAAGCTTAAAGATATTATTCTGAAGGAACTGGCTTTGCTGACTCGGGTCCGCTGTACAGGATCTTGATCTTCAGCGTCGGCTTCTGGGTGTGATAGCGGTCCACGGCATTCACGTCGTAGGTCTCCTCCAGGGCGCACAGATTGGAGTAGCGAGGATTGGACCCGGCTTGGCAACCGGTGGAGGGCTGAGAAGCCACCTCGTAGGCCGGCTCGTGGGCCACATCCTCGCGAGCAAAGTTGCAGACGATGAACTGCTGGTGCCACTTCTGGTGGCGTCGCTGGCGGAGCACGCCGCAGCCCATGTGGGTGGCCCGCTCCTGCATCAGCTGCCGGAAGCTGCTTTCAGGGAAAACATCAATGTTTCAATTATAATTCCTTACCAACTTTCTTACCTGTTTGGTTGGCCATCGTCGGCCCGTTTGTACTCCTTAAACCAGTTGGCGATCTTGTGGCCCAGGAGCTCGAGGCTGCTGTGCTTTCGGGCACTGAAGATCACATGGCCGGTGAGCTGGCCCACGTGCTTGAAGCGCCTGGTGTTCCGGCAGGTGTCGGCGGACAGGGAGCACCGCTTGGCGGCCAGCTCGGCCAGCTGGGCCAGCTCTGGATCCCAGCGGACGCTGGCCATGCGATGGGCGGCTCCAAAGTCCCTGAATCCGCCGGAAGCCACTACATTTCGGTAGAAGTTGACTGTGTGGATGATGAAGTCACGCATCTGATTGCTCAGGGGCATCAGCCTGGCCTCCCGGAAGCATTTCGGCCCCAGGGTCTGCAAGGACATTCAGTTAGTTGGCAAAAGCTCGGAAACATATCCTGTGATTGTTCGAACGGGCTTAAGCTCGGTTTTTGGGTAGAAATTACAGGTGGCAATAAAGTTAAATGATAAAGCTAGGTTTTAACTAGAATTGTCTGTGGAAATCAAGCCTAGAAATATATTTTAAGGGCTTACCCCGTTGTTGTTGCAGGCCACATGGTCCTGGGGACGCGGACACCAGTTCTCCTCGCAGTAATTCCAGGCTCTGGCGGGGAGTCCAAGCAGGGCCAAAACCACGACGCAGATGTACCACACTCGGAACAGGAACATGTTGACAATATGACAGGCCACAAGTGCTGCACTTCCTACTTGCTACGCCTTCATGACAAGTCCGAGAAATTACAATTTCCATGGTGAAATGAGAAGAAGTTCTTGGTAATGGGAACGAATTTCCAAGCTGGGAAATAACCCGAGCTCTGGGTAACCTGTTTTTGTAAATAATTTGTAAAGAGAGCTATGTTTTAGTTAAATGCCAAGAAATAATTATTGTTTAATTCATTCATCTCTTCTTAATAAAACCATCTTCATATGTCACTTTGCTAAACACTTTATGTAGGAAGTAAACAGAATTTATATCGCTAACAAACGAACTCCAGTCAATATTAACAATAATAAAGTATATAATAGTCGGGGTCATAAATACTCGCTTCACTCGCGATGGTGTCGAGAGATTTACGAGCCCTGCGATTGGAATTCGCATAAATAAATAAATATTTTTCTTTATTGCGTTTCCCCGCTGCTTGGACAATGGCAACCAGGAAGGGCCAAATTATTAATTCCGATATCTCCCTGGCAATAATTGGAGAACAACTGACGAAGGCAGAAAATTACCTGGCTCCTTATGAATTAATTAAAAATAACTGAATATTTCTGTTTGGAGGGATCACGAGTACTTTAATTCTAGGCGGGATAAAACCACAATATGCCTAAGTTCCAGGATCTGGGACCTAGAGTCTATCTACATACTTGAGTAGCCCCCTTTAAGCCCAGTTAATCGCATGGGCTCTAACTCCCTATCGCCGTAGTTGTCCGGCAATTATTGACAAGTGATTTGCATTTCATTACGACAATCCATCAATGAATGGCTGGTCCGTCATCGGCGCCGCCTGTGCATATTAATTATAGTCCTTTTGCACACCGTGCCACCGCCAGGATGCGGTTCTCTCTCGGCGCCTGCGTGCTGGTGGCGTGTGCCAGTGGCCCAGTGCCACGAGTTGCATGCCACTCCGAAAGCCATTCCGAAACCGAGTCCCTCCGAGGCGCAGCCAGCATCCAGAATCGCCTTGTGCCAGTTGAAGTTGGTGCGTCGAGGCGAGTGGACGCGCTGGCGGATGATCGATGCGAATATTGCGTATACGTCGTGTGTGCGGCTCGAAAGTTCGTGCGTGTGGGCGAGAGTGTGTGTGTGAGTTGCTCCAGCTGCTTATGGCTAACTCGAGGGGCGCCCGTTAATTGTGCGCTTGACGTTCTGGCTTTCGCTGGCCAAGTGCGAATTATAAACCGCTTTCAATGGCCGCCGGCTGTTGTTGTTGCTGCTCCCGTTGTCCCGTTGTCTCGGTGCCGCCGCTCTCACTCATCAATAAATTATAATGTCCTAATACCAATTGACAGCCATGGGAGCGGCGGCATGAATAAAATATCAAAAGCATTTTGGGCCCCCAAAGCTGCAAGTCTCAGTTCGCGTTATCATCAGCGAATGAGCAGAGGCAATTCTCTGGTGTGGCGATGCTTAAGTTGATTTCCAGCAAAGCATTTCCCAATTTCTACTTTTAGAGAGATCAGGCCGGGGTGTTAGTGTGTGTCAGGCACACTCCCTGTAGTGCACGGTAAAAAAAAATTAATAAAGCTGCGATTATTCCCAGCGAGTGTTTTGGGCAGAGTCCTCAAACTGTTTGTGGAAATATATTTTGTTTTGGTTATCCTGTGACAGAGTTTGGTTTATTTTTAGGGAAGTTCAATTTATATTTGTTTACAGTTTACTTTTAGATAAATTAATCACTGATTTGAGAGTGTTACTAGTGCCACAGAAATCATCTAGCAATATTAAAAATATATATCAAATTAAATGTAATAAATTTGTCTATTTTCACAAAAATAAACCAGTTAAAGAGCCCATTTTAAGAGAAATACTTACTTGTATATAATTACTGATATATATATGGTTTTTAGAAAACCCTAATTTAAAATAAGGCTGCTAACATTAAAGAAAAATCTAAAAAAAAACTCTAGAGTTTTCCTATAATTTAATTAATATTATTTAAAGGTCAAAACAAAGATTTCTTGTCCAGAATTTTTATGTTATTTTATAAGATAATTATCTAATGTAAAAAATTCCCAAACTCTGAAGTTTTTTATCTCAGTGCTTTCATGTATCGTATATCCCCGTTTGCATTTATTAAATATTCAGCGTTTATACGCAACAACACAGAGAGTCGTTGCTCCTGCTTTCCCCTTTCCCTGCCTGTTGGCTCAGAGAACTCCCTCATTTCTTATTTTTTGGAGCGAGTATCTCAAGCTGGGAGGGAAAACAATCCTAATGTACATTGACAGTGCGGTGGCCGAGGCAGCTCCAGGAGCAGACTAGAGCAGAGCCATTTACCACCCATCCGGCCGTCGGGCTTAGCGAGTCATGTTTACTTAATGGATACGCCAGGCAACTATTAAGTGCTCCCCGGGCTGCCAAGGACGACGACTCCTTATTTACTGTTATCTGGCAGTGCTATCCGGGCGACGGGATATTAGATTTGATACGGCCATGTCTGCTAGCCACATTATCTCTATTTGCATTTCAGTCCCGCCTGCATTCTGGCCGGACAAGAAATTAAGGCGCAGAAAGAGCGCTAAAAGCACTCACACTCAGCTGTTGTCAGCTGAATGTGAAATGGCTTTTAGGTACTTATTATCACACCTGCAAGCAGCGTCAGCAAGCTTAAAGTGGAAAGGTGCCACCTGGGCGGCGCGTGCGGGGGCGAACTTGAGGCGAATTAGCTACCGAAATTGAGATTTGACTGTCCCTCGGGGGCAAACCGACAGAAATGTCCCACGAATTTACTCGGAAATCCGCATTATGTTATCTCGAATGTCCTATCTTTAGACCATTACCCCTTCCACTGCCAGAAACAGAAAAGCACCAAAAGAATTCCAAGGGAGAACTCACCCCCTCTTCGCCAGATTCCTCTGTCTTCTGGTTCCTTTTTAATTTTAATGCGTATCCTTCGGCTGCAGCAACAGCAAAGACAACAAACACAGCTGGCGCCGGAGCGGCAGGTGAGAAAGGCCACGAATCCGGACCTGAGAATTAAGCCAAAGTTGAAGAGCGAGTAACAGACACCGCCGGCGGGCGGTCCGAAAAGCCAACTTCATTTACGTTTGAAACGCAGTTGAAATAAACGACTTCACGACACTGGCGGATTTGCTAAAAAGTAAGTTAAGCCCCTGCCTTCCCCCGGACCCATCACCTGTCACATCCCCCCAGGCTCCAGGCTCCCCCTGCTCCTGCATCCGCTTAAGGCATTCCTTCACCTGCTGGCTGGAGATGCTCATTAAAGCCAGCGTAAGCAACAAAGGCGGTGCACGGAAAATAAAAACAAACTGGGTTTTTATGCCATAATCCTATTACTTTAAATCACCATAAGGGGAAAATGCAGTTAAAAATCAAATAAGTATTGAAAAGAATCAGGAACATAGTCCAGAATAAAGATATTATTAATTTAGTTTGTAAATTCCCTTTTCTTTGTCCATATTAAATGCATTTTTACATCTGCTAAATTTTTATTAACTACTGCATTTCGATAGTTGCAAATTCCAATTGATATATATCCCTATAGTCCTTCTTTTCCTAAATTGATAAAAGTTTTAAACCTTTAAGCTTTCAACAATATTATTTTTATTTTAAATAAAGTAAATATATTAAAAGGTTTAGCTGGAAAGTAATTAAAATAGTACTTAAAATATATAAATATATAATCTATAATCTTATCTACCCACAACTTAAGGAAATAATTCTTCTCTTATTGTAAACAGATTATTTTAATGTAAAACTTGAAGCTCAAAAGCTTTAAATTTTACGCCCAGTGTAGAGCTTAAAAGTATCATGTTTTTAGCCCATAGATAGGAGTTTATTTTCATAGCAGAGACATATATATTCTCCGCCTGCAAAGTGGCAAAGGCGAGAAGGAAGTCAAGAACGGCGCGTCCTTTTTCGGCCAGTTGGCATTGTTTCAACTCAAGGACGGATGGAGCGGATGTAGCACCGAAGTCGGCAGTTTCTCCCCCGGAAAAGGACTTGGCATTCCGCCCCGAGGTCCTAGACCCGGGCTCCCGCATTCCAAGCCGTTGCCCTGCACTAGATATTTACAATTGTCGTGCGGGGCATAATTAAATTTCACAGCGTGGGCATAAATAAGCGCCGGCAATTCCTCTTTGATTCCTGGCGGTGGCCTACTCCGGGCTTCCTCTATTTATTTGTGTTCCTGCGCTGGGTTGCATCTGCGGGCGGAAGCGGAGTCCGGGAGCCCCGGCATCCGGATGCAACTGGCAGGCGGCAGGCGGCAGGAGGCTGCCAGCGGAATGGCAACAGCTTGCGGCGTAGAAATATTAAAAGTTTTTACCTACGGCTTCCTGCCAGCTGCCACATGCCGCCGCCACATCCCCATTCTTGCAAGATGAGGGGCGGAGGATGGGGGAGCAAAACCGAAAAATGTCACACAAATGTGTGTGCCAGCAGCTGCTGCACGGACAAAAGCGATTTATGACAACGCCAGCAATGCAAATTCACGCTTGGCCAGGCCCAGTGTGCATTAGACAATGATATCCTGCTGCAGAAATACAGCAAAGGCGACCAAAAACCCACCAAGGACGAGCTCGACATGGAACTCGATTTGCCAACGCATAATTTCCCAAGCTCATGGTGGAAAATGTTGCAGAAATTGCTGTAATGCGGACGAGCATTAAATAAAAACCGAAAATAAAATTATGTTTATATTCCCCCCCACACACTGCAGCGAGCGTTAGAGGGGCCTTGTGTGGCTTCTGGAGAGGAGGTCTTCAAAAACTTGCCAACGACACAAGAAACTTTCCCTTGGAGCACTCTCCAAATTATGCTTTTCCTCCTTGTTTTCCTCATGGAGCAAACTTGCTTACACCGAATTCAAGAGACGTTAACAACGCTTTTCCGAGACCAGCGACAGGCGAAAAGCTGGGGGACTGCTGGGGGGACAACTGGTTGTCCTTATTTATATACGGGCTGCGATAAGCAAAGGAGAACCGAGTCAGATGGGACACAGATATTTGACTACAAGGACTACGACTATGGCAAACAATGTCGGCCGATTCAATTACATAGTTTCAGAATATGAGCATTTTTAGCATCGTTATTGTCCTTGTCTATTGTCTGCTCCCCAACGGGCGGCTTGGATGTCCCTCAAAAGCATCTTGCAACTTGAACTTCCTCATGGGTTGCCAAAAATACACACAAATTAATTTGATTTATCGTACGCATGAAGTCCTTTAAGGACTTATTGAAACACATATATTTGCTAGGGGCTTAAGGGAACCACTCGTTATTGTCTCTTTAAAAATAGTTTCTAGTATGACAGAACTGAATAAATAAAGCAGAAAGCCAATTAAACATATAGAACTGAGAATAACTAACTTTACTTACTATGCTTGCCCTTGTTTCTGTTTAAGCAGAGCTAATATTTAATTAAAATTAATTTTAAACATTTTTCGCTTTAACTTTAACCTTATTTGGTGGTTTATCATGGACTTTGAAAATATATATGTAACTTAACATTATTTTACAACACAAAATCCAACTTTATTTAGTTTTATATATTTTTAAGATGTTCCCCTAATCCTTGCGGAATTCAAATAAATCATTATTTGAAAATCTCTCACTGAGCCAAGTTCACAATTATCCATTTGTCAAGCGGACTGATGATTGAACTCTAGGACTTGGAAGTTCCACATTTCACTAGGAAAAACAGCACACACACTAGGGAAAACACTTGTCACACCCTCGACACACACACACGCACACACAGGCTCCAAATGATATCGCTTCGTGCTTATCGCAAACGCATCTCGCAGCCAAGGAGCAGGGATGGGAGGAAGGCGGTAGGGCGCTGAAGGGGCAAGAGGGAAACTCGTGTGCGACAGTTTGCCATTGTGCCAAATTGTTAATGCTCAGCATTCTCGGCGGCTGCCTGCTCCTTTCGCTCGGCGCTGCTCCGTCTTATTGTTCTTGGCATTATCATTGTATCGTCGTCATCGCTGTTATTCTCCTATTCGCCTACTTTCCCCCTTAAGAGCAAGCCCCAAAAATCCCCAAACATCCCGCACATCCTACATTTTATTTTATTCGCCTTTCGTTGTTATTTTCTCTGTTTTTTCGCTTTTTGCGTCTGCCGAGAGAAAAATGTAATGCTTCTGGTGGCGTCTGGCGGTCGCGGCGCCAAAGTTTCTTTATGACCTCTGGCCTGAGCCCGAGATACTACACCCTATGCTGATGTGTATATGTATATGGGATATCCACCCCACACACGAGGGTGTATTTGTGTGGGTGAATTGATTGATAAGGCTGCTGCTGTGAACGAAACAAAACAAGAGTTGAAGAGACACAGCAATGGGAATAGAAATAGAAATTGTGTGCTGGTCTAGCTCCGGTTTATGACGTTTGCAAGATTACGCATACGCAGCGATGACATTACGCATACGCAGCGTTGACAAGACAGAGAGTGAGCCAGCTAGCCAGCCAAGCTGGAAAACCCCAGAAACTTGAAGAAGCCGGCGGCAAACTCGAAAAGTTCGGCCATAAAACGAACAGAGCCGGGGAGGAACCGCAAAGCGTTTGCTTAGTTATCCCCGCCAGCATCTCGCAAACTTTTCGCTTTAATTCCACTTTGGCACTGCTGTTGCCTTTGCCATTGCCTTTGTCTCATTTTTAAGCAAATATTGTGGCACACACTTGCACACACACACAACCAAGCTGCCTTCGGGCTGCTTGGCTCCTCCACATGTGACTCAATCCGGACCAGACTCGCCCCGTTTGCATGGCCAACCGTCGCTGCAGCTAGCTGCCAGTAAAAAAAGCATTCAACATTCAACATTCAACTAATTTGGAGTCGCGCTGAAAGTTTTACGGAGCAGCTCGAGGCCCCAAGTTATATGCAACTAATTACGTGCGTTACATTGTGTGAATAATGTGCTGCGTGTGCGGGCGGTGGCCATATCTGGTAATTGCCTTTGCTATTTTTTATTGCTCTGGGTGCTGGCTTAATGGCCAAAGGCGTGCTCCGGATTTGACCAGCGCGTCAGTCACCGTGGTCATCAAGTGATGCAGAAAGTTAGGGCCCAAGTTCTTCTAAACAATTCTGGTTTATGAGGCTTGTGATTTGCCATGTTTGTTGTAAGTTAACAGCCGAGTTGGGAATTAAAACTATGCAAATTGTTGGCCAAACCAGTTCGAGTTAGGCTGGGTGCCTAAAAGTATACTAAAATGTTGTACTTACTTTGTTGCTACATACTTAGTAGAGAGGCTCCTTAAAGTAAGCATCACTTGATTTTAAGTACTTGCCATATTGCTCTCAGCATTTTAATAACTATTTACTGAAATGGGAGCTTAAAATATATGTAATCAGTAGTCAGCCTAATAACTTGACATCCTAGCAACTAATTAAGCAAATTAGGAAAATATCTAGACCTGTATTTAAACTTTTCTACCTTTCAAGGGTCTTTAGAGGAATCTAACCACTTCCTTGCTGAAAGCTTTTCCTTGTTATATTTGTTTATTCAAAGACATGGAAAGTTCTGCTTGAGAGACCTCTACCTTTGCTTTAAGCTCCCAAGGAACATTTTTTAGAGAAGCCAGCACCCCGTAGAAAGAAAACATAAAGCAGAATTGAATAACCAAAACAGTACACCTTGGCAGAGTCTGGTACTTCCTTGGCCCAAAGGTAAACAACATTTTTTCACCCATTTCACTGGTTTTTCTACCCCAGTTCCGGCTGCTCTGTGTCCATCAATTTTGACTCGATTCGATGCGACCATTGGAACACAGATTGATGTTAATTATCTGCCTTTTCTCTGTCGCATTCTTTTGGCTGCCAATCGAGGAGGAGGACAGTTCCACCTGTCCCAGCCTCTTCTCCTCGTTTCCTGCTCGCTGCGGCAGAGAGTTTATGACACGAGCGTAATATAATTCATATTGTGCAGAAAAAATTTTAATGCCGCCTGAAAAATAACTCCCAATAAATAATCCTTAATGTCCTGTGTGTGTATGCGTGAGTGTGAGTGTGTGTGGGCGTATGTGGCCCATCATGAACAAGGGGATGGGCGGGGGCCTGGCGACACTGTTTGTCCTTGTTGTTTTATGCGGTGTAACCGCACCACATACAACGAACCACCTAGGATGCGGCGGCCATCATGTCCTGACAGCCTTATGACGTGGCTTGTCGCCTGCTCCTAACTCGGAATCCCTGCCTGTGACATTCGACTGTAAAACCGGAAAGCCCTGGGAAAACCCCGGGAAAACAAAACGAACGGAGGAGCGCAGCATAAAAGTGAAACATTGCCGCGACAAATTTGTCAACTTTGTCAGCGCAATGGTGTCCACAACGGAAAAATAAATGGTCACGTCCTCCTCTCCTTTTTCTCTCCTTTAGTTCGTTATTTTCATTATTATTTATATGTGCTTGGGGGGCTGTTATTAATTAATTTTTGAGCTGCGTCGTGGATGTAACGATTTGATTCACCAGAAAAACAGAGAGACATATAGTTGCTTAATTTATTGGGGAGAATGGGGTGCACATTAATATAGTAAATGCTTGGTTCTTCACTTGGTTTCTTCACGGGCCTCCAGCTTGCACCAGAACAATTCCCGCGGCACCATCCGGAAGCCTGAGATACTGCTCATCATGTCCTTCGAGGTGCGATCCGTGGGCTTCAGACTGTACACTCGAAGCAATTGGTAGAGCAGGGACTTAACCTCCATGAGAGCCATCCGGTTGCCAATGCAGCTGCGGGGACCCAAGCCGAAGGGCAAGTAGGTGTACTGCCGGATCTCATGCTTGTGATCTTCGTCAAAGCGCTCCGGACGGAATACCTCCGGCTCTGGGAAGTTATCGGGATCGTGATGGATGGCGGCCACGGGGATATGTACGAGTTCATCCTTATGGACTTGCAGCACCACCTCGCCCGCCTCATCTTTAAGGTCGAAGTCCGCGGCGCACATTCGGTCCAAGACAAATGCCGGTGGCCACTTCCTCAGCGATTCGGAGACCACGCAATCCAGATACTTCATGGTCATTAGGGTGTCGTAGTCGAGGGCTTTGCCGTCCAGCTTCTCCTCCACAGTCTTGATCTCCTCATACAGCTTCTGCTGGACCTCGGGATTTGCGAGCAGCTCGTGGCATGTAAAGCTCAGGCAGGTGGCAACCGTTTCGAATCCCGCCGAGAAGAATAGCAGGCACTGAGCCAGCAGATCATCATCGTTGAACTCAGCACGCTCCTCCTTTGGTTCACTGGTGTCCTCCTTGTTAGCCTCCTGATCCTTTTGGAACTGCCGCTGGGCCTCCATCAGAAGATGGATCATATCGGGTCGCACGATACTATGCTCCTTTCGATAATTCATAGCACCAAAGACCAACTTCTTGAAGTAGTCCACATTGTTCATGTCCATCACGGGAACTCGAAGAGCCTACCGAGTAAAAAAGGGACTTAAGAGAATCCTTTAACATAAAGTTAATAATTAGATGGGACTTACCTTCATCAGCTTGGGCATTAGAATGTAGAGCATCACTTTGAGTGCGCCCCATATACTGAAATCTGAGATTCGCTGTCCGAGGGAGAAGAACTCGTTGTTGGGATCCTTGAAGGAGTTCACCTGAATGCCAAAGGCAGCCGTCGCTATGACGTCGTTTGTGTAGCGCGTAAAGAAGTCCTTCAGCTCCAGTTCGGAGTTACCCGCATCCAACTCACGTTGCACATAGCTCACCGCCTCCGCATTGCAGGCTTGAATAAGCTCGAACATCTGGCGTATCTTCAGGGTGGTGAACGTGGGCGTCAGAGTGTGGCGCATCTGTTTCCAGCGCCGATCCCGCAGGCTGAGAAGGCTCTTGCTCAGCACGCTGGAGTCGTCTTGTCCAGCGTTGATCATCTTGCGATGGTTCGAGAAGTTGTCGAAGCTCTTGATGCCCACCTGGCGTATGAGTTCCGGATCGGTTAGGTAGAATAGGGGATCGCGCAGGTTGAAGACCCCGTACACCTTATGGCCTTTGAGACGCATGTGCATGTCGATGCTGGGGGAGAATCGGTAAAGAAAATTAGCTGATTTTTTCTGGAAGCCAGAACTTGAAATTCATATTTAAAAAGACAGCAAACCTCTGTCATCAGCAATTAAGTATGTATTGTATGTATAACTCACCTGTGCTTTATATACGAATCCTTGCCCATCATCACCGACCAGGGAATATTACCAAAGAGTGGAATGGGCGCCTCATGGGCCACGCCTCGCTTCGAAAAGTAGCCGAAACTATAGACGGACCATTTGTACAGCAACAAACCGATGAAGGCCACGAATATCAACAACTCCACAAATACCATTTTGGAGGTCCGGGTGATTCCGTGGGGATTAGGGAAGAGAGTCGGGGCGGAGGGACTCTAATCAAACTGCGCAGCGTGGGTGTGCTACCAAAATATTCAGAGAGCGTCTTCGCCAGTCGACCGTTGAAGCGCCACTGAAATAAACAATATGCTCTCTCTTTGCTTATATACATATACGCGTATCTAGCCGTGAGAGAAAGAGTCGAGAGAACAAAAACCGGCAAACTGTGTAAATGTGCTACGAAAGGGAGAAACAATCCAGAATTTAAGAGAGCGCTTGCTTACTTATCAATTAGCGTTAGCAGTCACATGAGTGAAAACTCGTATGTATAATTCCTAAACATTAATAATAAAAAAATTGTATTTAAAAGAAAACAAACCGGCTTTGTATATAGCCGAAGTTTCACCTTTCTATGAAATTAAGACACCAAGTAACATCACCAAACTATTAATAGATCGTAATCGGAAAGAATATATTGAATATCAGATACACATTACGCGCAACCTCTGTTTGCACTCTGAAACTCGGGTAAACCCAAAGAGATAACCAAAATCTATGGCAACTGGTTAATAAGGTGGGGAAATAGAGCTATTCTAATTACTTTGCTTGTTTGTGGTGGATTAACTCGCCAAATTCATTATTCAGGGTGTGTTTGCTAAAGGACATCTGCGAGTAAATTCAGTGCTCATCTGCGATTTGGCATTCGGCATGTCATGCCTAATCTCATTGGCATAAACTAATTTCAGCATTAATCCCCTTAAGTTACTCAACTATTTATTATAAAGGACTTAGCGATGACAGCGGGTGAGAGAAGGCCAGAAATTTGTTGGAGTGTGGAGGAGAGAGGCCGAAGGAGCTAGCTACGTGCTTGGGACCTTCCACCAGCGGCGACCTCAAACTCAAACTGAAACAGAAATGAAACTTCTGTCACTTACTGCATCTTACACCAGGAAAAAAATTCATTTTCAGGAACTTTAAATTAAATCTTGTCCTTTCCTTTTCAATTGAAAAATACTATTTGTATATTTAGTGTCATAAATATGTCGCAATATCCAACTGCAAATTTATAATTTAATTCAAAAAGGTTCTTAAAGTTTTTATCCCAGTGTCCTAGAAACCGTCTTGGGTGTGTGCCCACTTATATAATTGTGTGCGTTTGAGTGGTGGTGTAAGCATAATGAAATTGCTGGGAGTTTGCAGGTTGGAAAAGTTTAGTGTACCGCACTAATGTGAGAGGACGAAGCGGTCCACGCCGAACTCCTTGGGCAACCAACTCACGTCCCAGCCAAATGACAAAATTTGCTTGCATTTAGTGAGCGGCTAACGATAAATTATTGCACTGCGAGCGAGATGTGGAGATTGCGAGAAGGGAATACCGACTCAGTGAAGGAGCGGCAAAGCTAACAAATCGGCCAGCAGGCAAAAAATTCCGTTTGATTCAGCGACCAGCATGGAATAATATCAAGGAAGAGAGCAAATCAATCTCTCCCTCGCTCTCTTCAGCTCGAGTGCTCACCCACTTTGTTGTTGTTCGGAACTAAATCTTGCTTTCCTTTTGACTTTGGGCCTGTTCCAGTGGCGTAGGCAGGATGTTGGTAAGGAGGCAACATAGGTTCCCAACTTCAAATTCAAGTCACTAATTGGATTATAATGGGATGACATTATACTTTTATATCTTAAATGAATATTAAAGACTTAAAAACATAAATCTCCTTGAACAATTTTAATTGAGCTATTTCATTTCAAGCTTTATCCCTATTAAACTGGATTTAAATCCCAAACAATTTCTGTAACACCTCTAATATCCTAATATTAATCACACCACTTAAAATGCCACCCTTGGACGCCCGTGTCCTGTGCTGTCTTTTTTGTTTTTTGCTGGATATCAAATGTGTTTACATTGCCCAAGGGCGAACGGAACGGGGAGAGAGTGGGAGGTGGAGTGGAAAAAACCAAAATGGCCAAGTACTTCAAGTCGTTTTTTGTGCACTTCATTGGCAACTCATGGGTTTGGGGCCATTTGAATTGGATGTCCTCGGTTTCGTCCGCGTCCGCGTCCTTGGCTATGTTGGTCTTGCTTTCGCTGTTCTCGAGTCTGTTTTCGCTTCCATTTCCATTCTTTGCTCTGCCATTGCCATTACATTTCAAGTGCCGCTAACTTCGCTCCTCTGGCTTCCGCCTCCCCCTCCTGCTGTTTCCTTTGGCTGTACTTTGATGTCCGGCCAAATAGGCAAAGTCAATGTTTTGACATTCTGACTCTAATTAGGCCAAAATGTTGTGTTTTCTCTAATCAAACGGATAATAACGGAAGCAAGCTCTCGCGGCCGTGCACACAAGCGCAAACATTTACCCAGCTCGTAAGTGTGTGTGATTTAGAGTGCCCAGAGCGGTGTGCATGTCAGGGTGTGGGTGCGTGTGCGAGCAAAGCAAGAGGGAGACAGCTCGCACTTGGCATATTTCTTGCATTCCACAAAACTTTCCCACACACTCTCCCCCCCTCACTCTCACTCTCAAGTGGGCAGAGCAAACCGCAAAAGAGAAAAGAATAATATGAATAAGGAGAGCCAGAGAAAAATCGAGCCACAAGGATCGAATCTGCAAATGCCCTCGAAGAACGAAGAAAGGTTTCCTTGAAGTTTAATCTAGGGCTAAAGGAATAAAAATTTACAGAAGTGTTTATTTATTAATTTATTACATTTAAAATTTAATTTTTATTGAATATAATGCATAACTTCTATCTGCAATTGCGATAACCATGTTCAACGTCGTAATACCCTCGGCAAGGGTATACAAATATGCATAAAATGCTCTTGGACCGCCTTGAGCCAAACACTTGGCCACTGTTGCTGTTTGCTTTTCAGCTCGGTTTTACTCCATATCCTTGTTATCCTGCCATGCAGAATTTCAATTTATCCTGCTCTCCTTGCTCTGCATGAGTTTATAATTAAAATAAATAAATACGAGCCAGAGCATTGAGTGCAAAACCTCATAAGTATTTTCTCGTTTCGGTCCGTCTGTCGGATTGAATGCTTCCGGAAAGTGTGCAACTCAGATTGAGGCATCTCCCCCAGGAGGAGTCCTTCGAGGAGGGCCGTAAAGCACATCATCCGGAATCCGAAATTCAGAACCTATTCCGGGTATGCCTGACTTGGAGCCCGGGCAAATCCGCTTTGAATAACTGCTTATTGGAATGCCAAAAATGTTTCTCCCCGATAATCGCTCCATAAAAGGCTTAGCCAACTGCATAGTGCAGAAGTATACACTCACACACACGCCGAAACAGAATTCCATATAAAATGTTAATTTATTGCCATTGTGGGCCATCCACAAACGATGTTATTATGCAATCGCTGGCAAAACAAACCCCGGAAAAATACCAGAGAGAGAGGGAGAGAGACGTACTATATACACAACGCCAATCGGCCAAATTTCAGTTTAAATGTATTTCTATGGCCGTGTTGTGTGTGGCCCACATAAATTTATGACAAACGGAAAACGTTTTAGGTAGATTTTTCGGCTTTTTTGGTCGCTCTGCAAAATCAAGAAAATGCAATAAATATTTGAAAAATAAAACCTAGCGAGTGAGACCGTCCGTGCCGGGCACAGCGCTGAAAACAAAGCTCTAGCACACTCATTGATTCCCTACGATTCGGCCTCGTTCTCGTTGTCGACAGGATCTCGGGCAAATGGCCAAAAGACAAGGCCCGAAACTGGTGTTGGCCAACACCTGCTCGTACGTGACCGGAGCCAAGAATTTATGTGTGTCGAAGGAAATCGAAAAGCATTTTTTATGCACGCATCAAATTTATGGCCCCTTGGAAAATATGGACATGGCCAGATATCCTCGTTCCACTCGCCCACCGCTTCGATACCGAACCCAATTTGGAGTTCCGCGGCCTTCTGTGGTCCCCGGAATTCGCAGTCAAATATTTACCCAGTCCTGCGACTCCTGTCAATCGCAAATTCCTGCTCCCAGGGTGCGGGTCAGCCATGTCATCGCATAGATGAGCCCTGCTTTGTTCACGCATACTACCCTACTACCCTTCCTAAGGAGTCCTCCGAATCGCTCGTTCATTCAGAGGATTAGAGGCTTCAAGCTCGGTCCAATTCGGAATTTTAAAAGCTGAATTTAACATTGGTCCATAAAGTTAATGGAGTGGAATTTACGATGTGCCACAGAAATCTCTAGTGGTTTTACATCAAAAAGGCGCCTATAAGTATGCTGGGATATTTTTGTAACAAAAGTAAGCAGTGATTTTTATGAAGAATAAAGAAAGATCTTCGATTCTTTAGGACTCTCTTAGAACCTCTTTAATTAAACCTATTTAAAGTGGTAGGCCTCTCTAGCTAATCAGCTTCGATACAGCTTTAAGGAGGTATTTTTCGGAGGTATTCCCCAGTTCAAAGTCAGGCACTGTGGCAGATGCTCTCCCCTGCTCATCTCTAGCCGAGGAAAGGAATGGAAAGCGAGTGGCCCTGCCTAATATATGATAAGGATATCTATACAATATGGGCCTTGACCCCCGAATTCACCTCCCCAGTGTACGCACTCATTCAAATTTATGCTTATGCCTAAACGCTGATTATGACAAATATGCCACGCTCCACTGGACTGGCATGTAGAGCCACCCAGCCTGCAGGACATCCTCCCCGGGCCGGCTCCTGCTCCTCCTGCTTGTTTCCATGTCGGCTTATTATTATTTCTGTGGTCCTGTTTGTTTGCCAGCATTTTGCTTCCCTGCGGTCAGTTGACGAAAATCCCAAAATAAATAAAAGTTTTATTATTAGCTCGCTGGGGCTGGGGGTTTCCCCGCAAATAGGACAAAATAAATGCGGGATTTCTGGTTCCATTCAAAGGCCCACTAATGACACGCACGCATATATATATATAGGTATATGTTTATATAATACACGCATGCGTTGGTGTGTCAACAATTATAATGTGCAAATTGCTTGATACCTGGAGCTCGTGTGTGTGTGTGCCGGTGTCACCTGCCACATTTGCTTTATTGCCGCTCATTAGGGATGCTCGGCTGAACCCTTCCACCGCTCCACCACCTCGATTTTCGTCCCTGGCCGATGTTTTACATGTTGCTCTGTTGACTTCCAGCACGTATTAGTTTTTCCTCAGTCACCGAGGAGGAGCTCCGACCCCGGCTTAGTATATCCCATATCCTCATATCCTCAGTCCCGGCGATTTGACAGCAAATGACAAAAGATTCCTGCTCGCCAGCTGCTCCGACACTTTGATGAATGGGGTCACCAAGTTGTGGCTGCCGGGATTTACGAGAGTGCGACACTGGGATACAAATGTTAAACGCTCCGGCGATTCAAGTTCATCTGCCCAGGGAAATTGGCCATCAATTTGGGCTCTATTCTTAATTTTTTCGAACTCCAACACTCTTATTATCGTCAACAAGAGCATAAAATATATATAAAATATTATTTGAGATAAGCCAGGGGTCTCAGTTTCATTATTTAATAATCGTTAAAAGCCTGCCATTTAACTTTAGCTTTTACCACAAGCAATTATATTTGAGATTGAATAAACCATGGCATTCTTTCAGGCATATTTTAAATTGATTTTTGTGGCGAGCACCATGTTTTCCTTTAAATTCCTTTAAATATGCATAAAATCGAACATATTTTCCATTGTGTGGTATGCATTTTCAATATATATGGTGATCTGAATTAATAATAATTAAGTCTTAAACGATGGCTCCAGTATGTAGGTTAATTGTTGCTCCATTTGGAGCACTTAATTCCAAATTACTTGAATTTCAACCAATTAAATGGGCAAGCCTTAAAATATTTGTTTAAATAAAGTCAGTTCAGCTTAGCTTAGATATATTCTTAAAAATAAGTAAGCTAAGTCGATATTCACTTCACTTTTTGTAACAACTAATAGCAAATAATTTATGAATATATATTTATCTAATTTAAGAACAACAATGATAATTCCTGTGCAGTTATTCAGGACTTCCGGGTCAGTTTATTCAACATGGGATTTAAATTGCACGGAAATCATATTTCCCTTGCAGTCTTTTGTTCACACTCATCCTGGGGGCTTAGGACTTCACGATTCACATGACTCACTGCCACTTGTGTCAATTGTCCTGGCAACGTCGATTATGTTGCCTCTGCGATGCGTAATTGTCGGAATTGTTGCCGGCCCGAGCCGAACAATCTCTCTAAGCCAACAATGAAAGGGTCCTGCGGACGGACAGGCGCCGGATTGCAGGAGTCCGGACTGCGTAACTAAGCCGTAGCCGGAGCCGGAGCCGGGGCCAACAAAAAAAGGATTATTTTGATTATTTTGCGTGTTTGCCAGTGAAAGCGGCTGGGAGAAATGGAGGTGGAAAGCTGTTCATTTCAATGAACTTGCTTTTCAAACGAAATTTTATCATGCTTGGCCAGGCCGAGCACCCATTCCCAAGCAGCATTCCCCGGTACATATCCCGGTCCTTATCCGAAACAACAATAAACCGGAGAAAATCTGCTCGAAATTTGCTTATGTTTGTGCGTTTCTCCCTTTTGCCATTGAAGATATCCAATCCCTGTGGCTAACGAGCTGGCTCAGCTCTGGAAGCGGGAGGACCAAGCGTGCGAAGAGCCTTGCTGGCGGTGTAGTGGGAATCGGAGCCGGAATCGCTGGCCAGGAGAAGCGCTCAGTCAACGTTTACACGCTCCAGCAGCCGCAAAAATTTCCGCTTCAATTGGAGGTGTGCGGCGGTGGTAATTGCACCTTTGATTGCCACCAAAAGCAGCAACAGCAGCAGCAACAGCAGCAGCAGCGGGAGCAACAGGAGCTGGTCAGAGTCCCTGCCGCGTCCTTGTCCTGGTCCCAGCGACAACACCGCCAGCTGCGCCAAGGCTGCGACGAAACCAAATTCATTGAAAGTTCAATGGGTAAGCAACAGACCCCAATCCATTCCATTCCCTCCCAGAGCCAGAGCCAGAAACCGAAACAATCACAATCAGCAGGCAGCAATAAGAATTTAAATTAAATTTTCGCCTTTTTTTATCCGCCCCTTGTGTGCTCTCCCTTGGATTTCCCCTTCTGAGGCCGGAAAGTTGAAACAGAGACGCCGTCTGCTGTTTGATTTCGATGTTAAATTTGCATAATTTTGTTAAGCAACATTTTTGGACTCTGGCCGAAAAGCCAGCCACCCAAGCCACTCACACTGCGAAAGGACTTTTAACAAATTCAAATCCCATGTCTAAGTCAGAAGATCTAAGCTTCTACTATATCTTTTTTACCTCTAAATAAATGATATTGTAACGAAATTAGCCTTAGGAAGGGAAGTCGAGGTATCATTACTGGAAATCGTGGAATTCTTTAAAAATACAGAACTCAAAAGAGAGAAATAGATCAGTCTTACTACATATACCTACTATATATACTTTATATAAACTATTAGTATAGTCTATCCTTTTGAGTTGCTACTTATCCTAAAATCTTAATGAAAAAAGAAGCTTCGCTTATCTGTTCTTTTTTATTAACCTATTTTGCCAATAGAAATCAGATGTTCAATATTGTAACTAATATTATTAAATACTAATATTACTGATAACTAATATCCATCTTTTCCTCTCCGTGTACAGCCCAAACGATGGACGACATGGTCTTCCAGTGCAACAATCAAAACTCGATTTATGTGCTTAATGCCAGCTACGGTGCATATGGGGTGAGTCCTTTCTGTGGTCCTCTGAAGGCTCTGCCAACTATCTGAGCTTGTTTGCTCCTTTTTTTCTCTCTCCTCTGCCCCACTTCAACTTCAACTTTAACTTGAACTCCAACTATCTGGAATCTTGGCAGGACTATGGCACATATGCGGCAACAAAGCGTGAAATAAATGGCAGCCAGTGCAGAGCGGCAAATCCAATTGAGGCAACTTGCCCCAGCGGAGGAGTCGTCCTGCAGCATAAATTCAAAACTTTTGGCACTGCCACAACAGGCACAACAACAACAGCATCGGATGGAGGGGTAGATGCAGCAGCGGGAAGCGCATCAAACTACGTAAATCCTGTCGCTACATCAATGTCAACCGCAATGTGTTCACCGGCAACGGCGGCCCTGCAAAAATTGTTCAATTGCAGCGTCGGTGGCGCCTGCCACGATGTCACCCAAACCCAGACCCACACCCAAACCCTGGGCCAAATCCAGAACCACAACCTCATCACCAGCCACCACAGCTTCGCCAGCAGCAGCAGCAGCAGCAACAGCAGTAGCAATAACAATGCCCCTGCCAGGAGCCACAACAATAGCTGCCTGTCAGCGGCAGGCGGAGTAACCCAAAACGGCCGGAATAGGAGCCGGAGTGGCGGCGAGTCCCTGGACGGCACAGCGGGAGTGACGGCAGCAGGAGCCGCCGGCGGCCTCCCACTGCTGCCGAAGAAGAAATGCACCAATGTCAAATCAGCGCTTATTGCCAAGAAGACAAAGTTTCTGAAATATCTCGAAGAAGAGAAATGGCGCAGCAACGCGGCGGCGGCAACGGAAGATGCGGGCGCCATCAGGTATGTAGCACCAGGACACTCGGAGAAATTAAGCTGCTGAAACGTGATATCCTTGGCGATTTTCTTAGCTCCAAAGTGAATTTTTACAGACCCTAGAATTTTGAGTATTTATATAGAGGGGTATTAGGTAATTTTACAAGATTTTCAATGAACCATTTTTAGAGCCTACTTTCTTACATATTTTACAAAGTTACAAAGCCTATTTGAAGTTAATTCCTCATTGATTTCAGTGTAGCTACAGGAGTGTGTATGGGCTTCTGTCAGCGGAGCAATCTTCTCGCCGCCGCAAAAACTTATAAATTCCCATAAATGTTATAAGGCATCTTGCAGCGCGCTGCAAACTGTGGCAACTTTTTTGATGGCAATCTTGGGGGACAGGACACCGCAGCACAGGCCGGGAAGGAGCCATAGAGCCTCGCTCCTGTGTGTAGTTGCCAGGCAGAAGTGGTTTCTCATTAAGTTGACGGAGAACCCGGCGAATTCCATTCGATTATTGCTTAATTAATTATTGAAGTGCAGCTATCGGTGTTAGTTGCCGGGTAAATCATTGGAACCTTTCAGAAGCTTATCGATTTGCCCCCCACGGACACGGGTAATTTTTCAAAAAAGTCTTTCCCGGTTATGGCTTCTTTATGGCCAACTCGCCCAGGCTATAAACGATATTTTCAGGCGTTTTTGCTGCGGCTCTTAAGCGCATTCAATTATCTGTCGGGCGGACACTTTGTTGCAACTGCGAAACTTTGCTGCATTGTTCATGAAGTCATAAGTTTTGATCATCGTCAGCGCTTAGCAAAGTTCATCCTGCCCCAGCGCCGACCCGAGCTTTCCACATTTTCCACATTTTCCGCTCTTTCCAGTCATTTGCGAAATTGAAAAATTAACGCGCTCGACGTAAACATTAAGTGGGGGAGGCGAAAGTCCGCTGGCAGTGGAGCTCAAAGAGGGCTTAGCGGAAAGTTGATTAAAATGCATGACGGCCATAAATGTACATATTGAAGTGCAATAATCATATTTCGCGGTCCCTGAAAGGTGAACTTAATGCCAAAGCCCGTGCTTACATACCCCAGACATCACTCATACGCAAAGTTGTCCCCTTATGCCACAGACATCGTCCCTTTCGGCCCCTTTGGCAATAACGATGTCGAAAGTTCGTTCACTGAACATTTTCGCCAGCAAAGGCGGCTGGGAAAATTCCATTAATTGCATCAGAGGGAAAATGGGGCGGGAAAAAGAGGGCGTTTTTGCTTTGATTTATTAGTACCCGGTACACATTTAATTAGTAAACGTCAGCCGGGGAAAAATGCAGAAGTTCTCCCTCTTACCGCTCTTCTGCTTCCCCTTGCTTTTTTCTTAGGCATTTTCATTTTCCGGCGGCACCGTGGAAATTCTTTGGCGCACATTCATCAAGTTTCTGGATGGCGACACCAGCGCAACTGACAAGAATGACTTCGCAAACTTGTGTTGCAGAATAACTACGGAAATTTGTTGTGCAAAGTTACTCGCTCTTGCATTTTTCGCACTTTTTTAGCCTTTTTTAGCCTTTTTATGGCGCCGTGCAGGCTCTGGCCTTCCACTGATGGGATTTAAATGCTCCCTCGTTGGCCGCCGTCAGGAATGTCACACAGTTCCCATTTAAGGACACCAAGGTGGCTTAATTTATCGTGGCCACTAGCTGGAAATGCCGCCTGCCACAATGCCTGATGGCCGCCACAAAATTAAATTGCCCTTCTTTTGTTTTAATTCTGCATTTTTTGCAGGCTCGTTGATTGCGTTTCAAAGTTCCCAAGGCTGCACGCTCGATGATTTATCGGCTACTCGATCGATAAGCCCATTGTTATCGCTTGGCTTTTGGGTACTTTTGCCAAAAAAAAATTAAGCGATTACTTTTACAAAATCTATAGAAACAATTTAAATTGTGATTTTTGCTGGACTTTTCAATTCTTTTATGGAATTTCCTACTCTTGAGCAACTTCTCGTTTCTCTTATAATTTTTTATGGAATCATTAATTAGCATAAATTTTACAGATCTCTAAAAAGTGTCTAATTTAATCAAATTTGATTCCCTGAGAGAGTAATGATCTGAATATAACTAATAAATTACTTAAGTAATTCCTTAAAGTTTATACAAACTTTTACCTATGCAGTGGGTCTTATATATTAAGTGACACAAAAATAGATTATGTGTTTTAGGGACCTATTATGGCCAAGATGGGCCTCTAGGGTAATTAGAGAGTTAATTTCCGTGTACTATACACATGACTTGCCATTTTCATGTCAGGGTTGCCCCGGGCTACCGCCTCCCGAACACACTTTATATCAATTTGCATCAGGAGGCAGATCCCAGTGTCCTTCGGCCTCCGTCCTGCGTAATCGCCGGCGTCCTTCCACGCCACTTGCAGCCATTTGATACGCGTTTAGTTTAGTCAACCAAAAGCTAAATAAACTTTCATTTAACATGCTCGACAGCAATGAGGCGGAGCCACCCAACAACAATGGCGGCAACTTGAAAAATCAGAGCAGCAGTCGGGAGGCTGCGAATCGAGCTGGAAGCGGAAGTGGCACTGGAAGTGGCAGTGCCAGTGGAAGCCAGCAGCGGCGGCTGAATAAATTTAGCAACTGGAGCATGCATAATGAGGAGAATGGCACCGCAGCACCGGCAGCACCGGCAGCACTGACCAGCCAGCAGCAGGCGAAGTCCAGCTTCGAGCTCTACCAGGAGACAGCCGACATTTTGGGCCTGAGTTGCAGCCTCTGTGATAATTGCCGATGCCTGGACTGCCAGGTGAGTGTGAACAAGATATAAATTGGCGTCGATAACCAATAAAGCCGATAACCGATAACAGTTATAGAAAAAGACTTCAGTTAAATTTTGTTTCAAATTTAAATAATTACTTAAATGATTTCTAGCATTCAAAGATTGGAAAAGTACCTAAAAGACTTGAAACCAAACCACTATCTGTGAGGTTTTCGAGTTCTTTTAAGAATATTTCAAAGAAATCCCCTTGGGTTTAGAAAGTCAATTCGGTTTGATTGAACCCTCTTTGAATGGTAGCTACACCCAACAGTCTTTATCCTGGCCAATTAAGTGCTCAATCCCGGAGCTCACACAAACATCAATTCTTTGGCTCATCCACAGAGCGGTTACTTTGACTGCGACGACGACGATGAGAGCTACTCGGAACAGTCGCTGATGGACGATGAGTACGAGTTCGAGTTCGACTGCACCGCCGAGGAGCTGCAGGCGGCGCTGACAGGCCGGGATCGGGAGCTGGAGCTGGAGCGGGTGCCGTGCTGCCAGCTGGGGGCCAGCCCGGGCTCCCCGCCGGACCCCGACACGACGGAATCTGTGGGACATCGGTTGGCCATCGATTTTGATTTAATTAACGCCACTTGCAGCCAAGTGCTGCAAAACTGTGAAACATTCAATGAATTGAGTCTGCTGGATGCCGCCGCCGCCGCCGGAGTGGAGCGTCCATGCACGTAAATCCAGGTAGGTGTCCGGTGGCATGCATGTGTTGTCCGCTTGAGGAATTTCGGGAATTCTGTAGTGGTGTTACAGCTGCATGACAAGCTTATCCTTTGGGAGGGGACCCCGCTTTCACCTGTCGCCGGTCAAAGCGCTTCCAAGCTCCCCTTTAACCGTAGATCCTGTCCGAAATCCAGTGCGGACTCGAATGCAATAACAATTTCTCATTCGTTTCCAGGCGGCGAGAGTGAAACTCAAATTGGGGTTTATGCAAAAATGAGCAAATTGCATTTTATTCTATGGGAACGCAGTGGAAAATAAAAGATATAAAAAGTGGAGGATAGAAAGCTGCAGTCGACTGTAAGTTACTTGGCAGGAACTAGTTTTTATTTAACTTTGTGTCAATTTAAATATTAAAGTTTAGTCAAAGCAACTTCACTAGATTATTATTTATTTTAAAGATTACTTTATCTGCTTAGGTTTACTAGAAGTTGGAATCCCAAAGTAAATGGCTCTAGCTCTTCTAGATGCTGAGATCCAATAGAAGAGGGGGTTAAGAAGGTAACTTCTTGGGATGAATGAGTTATATCTTTCTAGTTTTTTTAAAGTTTATAGTATATACCCAGCAAATACCAGGTATAAAATGCCGCTGAGTTGGCAGAAAGCTTAGCCAGCGAAGTTCTGGGAGGGATTGGGTGGGCTTGTTGGCGGTACAATGGTGGTTTGGAACCGCAACAGTGGCCAAATGGCCTGGCACTTGGTCAGTTTATTGCATTTAGCCAAGTTTTGTTGTTTGCACGGGCGATTGTTGGCAACAAATGAAATTTCGAGGGCGTAAAAGGCGGAGGAAACAGAGCTGAACGCCGGAAAATTTGATTTTCCCACACACACAGGGAGTAGGAAAATGTTCCATATTTGGTGAGGGCTCAAAGCAATATGCAAAGCATGCATTTCCGTTTGTTTTTCCCCCACTTTTTTTTGTTGAATTAAACTTTTTCCGGGCAGCTCTCGTTTTTTTTGTGTAAACCGGGTTTTTTGTTTGCTCGCTTATTCAATTGAAATGCACGCCACGCCGACACAAAGAGCAAAAAAGCCGAAAAAGGCCAAACTATGAAAAATTCAGTGCCATCAAAATGGCAAACGGCAAAAGTGGCGAATGGCGGCGAACTTAACTCGAATTACATTTGCCAAATGAAATTTAAAGATCCTGCTAGCCGAGTGAGTAATGACTGCTACAAGCGGTGGCAATAAATAGGATGCTCCTCGGGCCGGCAATCCTCCATTCAGCCTCCCACATCCGCCATCCGCCATCCGCCATCCACCTTCCGCTCCTTTGGTCCTCGCTACGAGCCCCTTTTTCCTGCCACAATAGCCATGCTCTGCTGCTTCCAATGCTGGCATCCAAAGCCTATCGTCTAAGCCCCCGGGGCTTAATGTCTACAATGATGCAGAGAAAGAAGTGGAATTGATTTATATAGGTTATTATAGGTTCTACATTTGAATGTTAAGTTTACCTGATGAAATAATCTTTTATGATATAATAAAAATAAGGTTTTCTTTAAAAAACCCACAAAAAGTAAATTATAGAGTTCCAAAATCAATTCAAAATATTTCATATACTCACAAAACCCCTTAGAATTTCTCTATGTGTGCAGAAGCTGCGTGTGGCTCCCCTCAGTGTGTGTATGTGTGCTCGAGCCATGTGGGTGTTGGCCAACTGCATTTGCTCTTGTTTAACCTTCTCCCAGATGGAGCAGCAGCACCCAAGCACCGCCAGCCAGCTGCTGGCCATTTGCCAGGCGCCCGGCGAATTCCACTTGGCCAAAAGACAATGCACTAAATTGTAGGGAGCTCGAGAGCTCCCCCCAAAAAAAACATGGTCTTCCGAACCCAATCCAACCCGTTCCTCTCCGGCTGTCAGCTTACTTATGCTACTTATGCAATTTCTGCCCAACGTGGGAGCGTGTGGGCTTTATTGAAAAATCATTTTACCTTAGATTCCCGACATGGCCAATTGGGCACACGTCACACACACACACACACACACGCTACACCCGCAGCTAGACAGAAGCGCCAGCCATATAACCGAGCTTCAGCAAATTAAATTTTACGCAACGGCCACAGAAGTGGAAACATTTTGTGTGTTTTTCAATTTACCAGTTGGACAGTGGTCTCAATTTCGTGGCAAAAAAAAACTAGAAAAGTTGCACAGAACATGGCTCAATGGCTGCACGGATAAAAATAATCGAATTTATTGGCTGACAAAATAATTCTTCATAGAGGTAAATGTGTTAAAATGTATTGATTCATTGTACATTTAATTATAGAGATGATGTTTGATAATAGATATTTCTGCTTTAAAAAGATATATTCATATATATCAGTATTCAGTCAAGAAGCTTCACATATAACAGTTTTTCGCTGAATCTGTACTTGGGAATTTCAAGTGCCATATATAGTATATATTTAACCTATTTAGGCTTACCACCAGTTGAACTACAGCCGAGTTTCCAAGGCGGTTTTCAGATATTCTTTCAAAACATTATATTTATAATGCATTTCATTTAACGTTTTTTTTTTATGTCTTAACTTAGAAGTGGTTTTTCTCAGTGTGGCTGCCTAAGTAGCGGGCCAAATTAATGGACCTACACTACCAGTCGAACTTCAAGCTCGGTGCGGTCTGCTATTGACAGTTTTCGCTGCTTAAGTGCTCCTAACCACGGTGCAATCGGGGATCCGAGTCCGAATGCAATTGCCATTAGGCGCCGCAACCGCGCCACGCCCACAGTCACGCCCCCGCTTAATGATGCTTGATTTAATTAATGCCGCATTACCTTACGGGGCCGCGTCCCCTTGGAGCCCTTGGAGCACTTGGAGCCCTTGGTGACTGGGATTGGGAATCGCAACGGCCGGATGGCAATTGGAAATTGTGAACGGCTGCCGCGGAGCAGAGAGAGGGGTGGGGCCCAGGATGAACCACATTGCCATTTGCTGATGATGATAATTTATTGCCCCGAAGGGCTTACCAAGGCCCGCTTCTTCCGCTCTCTCTCTCTGGGAAGCTCCTTGGAGGAAACGATTTCCGTTTCGGGCTGGCCCCCGGGCGTGGGCAAATATTTGCCATGGCTTTCTATTTCCCCAGCCTGGCCAAACAAATTGTTTACAATATTTATTGTTTGTTCGATGTTCTGCGGCCGTTGACAATGATGAAATGGCGACTTGGTCGGAGGAGGAGCTGTGGGAAGAGCCGCCCAGTCGGGAAATCAGGGACCGAGACTTGACCAGGAAGCGGCGGGACAGGACTCTGTCTGCGGCAATCGGACGGCGTCAATGCTCATTTCCGTCGACATATTTTCATTTCCTTTCGACTTTTTGCGGAGCTGGCTTCGCCGGCTGTTTGTCCAAGGATTACCAGCAGCTGGCACTGGCACTCCTTCCGCTCCTTGCGCCACTCCGCTCCTCCTTGGCCGCGTAAAATGTAATTCATTAAACTTTATTGTCCAACGTTTTCCGCTCGCTCTCTTTCGCTGACCTCGCTTTGAGTTCGACTTCAGTTTAATTTGTTTTTGGCGGCAGGAAAACCTCATTTATGGCCCATGTACACACAAAACTTTTTGCAAAAAAAAAAAACCTTTTCAACGCGAAAAAAATGAGAAAACAAACGAACGCTCCGAAAATCATAATTAAAATTTTCAATAAAATTTCCGTGAGCAAACAGAACCGCACTCGCTCTGGCTGCTAATTATAAATTATAATTTTCCAGAGCCTTTGTTGCCGTAAATTAATCTTAATGAAATTATTCAAACAAAACTTTTGTGCAATCGCTGGGTCTCCGCCCGCCGGCAATTAATTTCGCTCAGCATTCATGGACAAACGGAGGCACGTTTCGATAATGAAAGCCGCATACGGCCACGCCCCCCCAGGGACCCTCTGGCACGCCCCCCACTAATTGTGCTAACAACTTGATTCCAGCTGAGCAACTTTCCCCACTCGACGAGAGAGTCGCCCTCAAAAATGGCCTACACCACATAAAAGTCTCCTTCTCGCCTCGCCAAAAAGTTCGGTTTCGAGTGTGTGTGCTCGAGCCTGGAGCATGCCCCAAAATATATGCTATCTAATTGTTAAAGCATCAAGCAAATGCCACAAATTCGAAGGAGCTGGGCTCCTCTCCTGGCTCTCCTGGCTCTCCCGATGAAAATCAGACACGAACCGCTCCCACTGCAGTTTCATAAATTTGAATTTCAAATTTAATACACACACGCACGGATCTGAGGCGGAAAGTTTCCTCAGATTCGACTCCCAGATACCTCGAATTATAATTTAAAAAGCTCATTTTGGTTTGGGTATATCTTCGGGTTCCATGAATCCAGGTATTCAGCCTGACAGGCTGACAGGTGGAATGATATCAGCAGCCTGTTGCTGACAACCAGAGGATGAAAGAGAGCGAGGCCATAAGTAGTTACTTTCAGCTAAGAGCAGATATATATCTCAAGAAAAATATATAAAAAAAGTTAGGGTAGGTTGGGTGGGATGTAAGCTTTATTTATATATTATTTGCATAAATAAAACAAAGAAAAGCCAACAGATAAAACATTACTAAAGCCGAGGAAACTGTAAGCTTATTTTTCTTAAATATTTGTTTATTTTTACTCTTCAGGTAATAGCTGATACTAGATAAGAAGTACGATTATACAACATTACTAAAGCCGAGGAAACTTTAAGCTTATTTTTCTTAAATATTTGTTTATTCTTACTCTTCAGGTAATAGCTGATACTAGATAGGAAGTACGATGATACCCACCTTTCCCTTTAATTACAGCGTATGCCGGCAAAAGCAAAGTTTTCTCTCGCTGCTGGGAAAGTTGGAAAGTTTCTATCCCTATGCAAATTGATTTGTGTCGTGTGTTTCTGCTACAATCTCAAATTCCCGGCACCTCGAGCGTCTGCGTGTCCGTGTCCGTGTCCTTGTAGTCATGTGTATTTATTTGATTAAGGTCCTGTATGTATGGCTGGCACTTGGAGTTTTCATTGTAAACTCGGAGCCAACACAGAACTATTAACGAGACATAGTCGGGGATAAATTAATTAAAATGTCAACGTGAATTTATCTTTCGCCCTGCCGAAATGCCCAAGTAGACAAAAGTTTCATCTTCCCAAAGGACGAAGGATGTCTTAAAGGCGCACAGTAGGCATTATTTAAACCCAAGCAGCAAAAAGCGAAGGGCAGGCCTATGAATTTTGTATGAGCCCAGGACAGCGAGCAGAGCTTGAAGGAGCGAGCACATAAAAATTAAAATAAATGTTGTGTGCGATTTTAATGCGAGTCTGAACATACATATGCATATATCCACCTTGTATTTATTTTTTCCCCTCCTCATTTTCTACTTGGACAGGTAACGAGAGCCGGAGAAGGTGAGGAGTAGGAGGAGGAGGCCCAATCAGCAATCGGACACTGCGGCTAATTAAAGTTTAACATTCCGGCGAAGCCCATTAATTGCAACTGACACCTTTGGACAGCGGCTGCCAATAGCAGGCGGACACCCCATGCGCCCAGGGTATATTTGCGTTTCCTTTATCTCCTGTTTTGATTTCAATTAAGTTCCAATACAAATAGTATAAAATCGAAGGACATACATAAATGCTTTCGCTGCCATATATCCTATAGACAGTGCACACACACTGGACATTATGCAAACTTGAAATGTGCGCGTGACGAAATAAATAAATTAATTGCAAATTGCAAT
Source organism: Drosophila pectinifera (assembly GCA_008042775.1). Lineage (NCBI taxonomy): Eukaryota > Metazoa > Arthropoda > Insecta > Diptera > Drosophilidae > Drosophila > Drosophila pectinifera. Next base: position 19,922 of record VNKC01001633.1, on the reverse strand, counting down.
ATTCAATCGAGACGACGGATAAACAGTTGCTGGCCCTGGCAGCGGAAATCTAAATCGTTTTCAGTGATTATTATCAGCAAATATAATGCCACATATGCAGGAACAATGAAAAACAATTGTGCCAATTTCATATTCATATTGGAATGAATAGCAAACCAAATAATAAATTCAAAAACGAGAAGCAAGGGGATTATTTAGCCCGAAATCTGACACACAAAACAAACCAAACAAAAAACTATTTGCGATTTCAATAATAAATATATTTATCTCTATGTAAAGGTTCGGTGTTGGTAGCGCTTAAGTATTTAAGAATTTTCGTGTGATGCTTTTCATTCGTTCGATTGATTTCAAATCAAAAAGAAACATTGGAAATATATATATTTGTGTTGGAAAATGAACTCGGAGGCAATGTCTTTTCGTCTTTTTGGGTCAGAGGTCGCCCTTTTGACGGGAATGTGTGCGCCGCCCAAACAAAACACACAAGCCAACGGCCCATTAGCTTCAATTAGCAGCTAACAACTGAGTGACGGGTTGAATCCGGAGATAACAGCCTGCCTGTGCTTGGTGGCATATACATATATAAAAAGCCATCTCGCCGAGATAACTGGGCCTGCACAATCTGTAACTCGGCCATTTGGTAAGTGACTCCCAGTTGGCCCAGTTCGCATTGCGTCGTCACCAAAAATTACGAATTGCAAGTCCGGAGACAAAGGCGCCAGCAAAAAGGCCGTCAGCACATCGCCAGCTTAAAATGTAATCAAAGTTTGGGCCACAGACCTTATATCTTATCAGATTGACATGTGCCTAAGGCTCTAGAGTGAATCACAGTCGCCAGTTTTAGGCAAAACAACGCATTCGGCGAGGAAATGGATAATCTTGGGACAGTTCTCCTGACGCTCTGCGTTCTTAGCTTCCTGCTCTTCCTGCTGCGCGTGAGTGTCTCAGTTCTCAGCCCACAAAGTACTCCTTTCCGAACTATCAAGCCCTGCTTTCCAGGTGCTACTGATTACCTGCCGCTCCTACGCGACGTTACAGCGCCTCAAGGAGGATCCAGGTGAGTCAAGTGAGTGGTGGGGGATGGCCTCTCATCCCGATGAGGGCAAACATAAATATTTGCCATAGTTGGGCCACTGAACTCGTTCTTGAGACGCAAGAGAGAACAAGTACCTTTCTCGGTCACCATAAATCACGGACGACATTAATATGTATTTATGTGTGTGTACTCTGATATATATCTATTTGCGAACATTTATCATATCGCCACCGCCTCATTAGATAAATTGCGAAAGCAAACGCCAACAAAAAAGCAAAGCCCTGGCTCGGCACCGGTTTTGTCACCTTATCAGCTAATGATTACAAAGCAAATATGTGTGTTTTTTGGTGTCTGACCCACGCCCCGATGATGGCCATCAATACGGTGGCCAGTAGCTCAGGTTAGTCGGGTTCGACGGTTCGCCAGAGTTGTCGGTTGTCTTCGAAGGAGTTTACCTTTTCTTTTAAGACCGAAAATCCCAAATATAATTTAGAGCGGAAAAATCCAAAATAAATCCCTAAACATGGCACCTGCCGCCACAAACTCAACAACGGTCACTGCCGCTTGGAATACTACTACCACTGCGGCTTGGAATACTACTGCTAACTTGACGACCACCACTGCATATCCCTACGGCCCAGAGTACACATATCCCTATGTCCCAGAGGAAACGGTCGCCTACTATTGGTACCCCAGCTATGTAATCTATGTTCTGCTGGTCCTCATGTTTGTCGTTGTCTTCCCGTTGGTCGCTATTCTGGTAAGCTAATACGAAACCGGAAAGGTTCTTAGTTCGCTAATGATTTCACCATTCACCGTTCTCAACCACGAAGAGCGCCAAGCGCAAGCGAGAGATAGCTGCCAGGAATCTTGCCGCGCAGAGACAACGAGGTAATTTCCCCTTTTCAGACTCGTCAAGAGTTTTGTACTTTTAATTTAGGGACCAGACCACATTTAGACTATAAAACCTGCTTGAGGGCTTCTAGGAAACCGAAGTTAATCAGTCCCAGGTAGAGGTAGTAGCAGTTGAGCTTAAACAGCTCCCAGCGCTCGCGCACCCGCAGCCACAGGATCCGCGAGGAGCCCCTTGCGGTCTGTTGGGTTCGCTGCTCGGCGTAAGAGGATTGCACACAGCATTTGGACATGACCCAGAAAGCCGTCATCCGATTTTGGGTCCGCAGCGTTGACTCGATGCCGCGAATCAAGTCGTTCGTCTTCAGAATGAGCAGCATTTGGCGGTCCACCTGCTCCAGGACGTCCGAAATGTGCGGCAGCACCAGCGACGTGTTGTTTTGCAGTGTGTTTTTCTGCAAAACGTAAGGGATTAAGTGAGAGAAGCTCTTCAAAGAGAAAATGAACACGCACCTCTTGTTTGGAATATTTGACCTTAGTGAGGCCCTGCATCACCGTCTCCCACGGCCGACCTGTTACCATGCACGCAAACAGACCGTACAGGTCGCCCTGGAAGTAAGAGAAGAGAGAGTTAGAGAAGTTTCACTGTAGAAAGGTCGGGGCTCGAAGTATATCTACGTACCCTGATGCCCAGCTGCTCGCTGTGAAGCCGCATGGCCTTGCGGTCCACGTTGAGGATACTCAGCCAGAGATTGGAGTAATCGTACCGGAACTTGTCCGTCAGATTGGCATAGAGGCCGTGATCCAGGAGGACGATTTCCAGGCTTTTCTGCGGCGTGCGTCGTACCAGGATGTTGCCCGGATGCGGATCGCTGTGCACGAAGCCGGTGCGGAAGATCATCTCTGAGTACAGTTGGCCAATGCGATTGGCCACCGCAAAGGTGTCGATTTTGTTCGCCCGGATGTAGTCCAGGTCCGTGACATGGCCGCCCTCCAGATACTCCATGACCAATACCCGAGAGGAGCTAAATTTCCAATGTATCTTCGGCACCCGCAGCCAGGAGTACTTCTCGAACTGCTTGGCCACCTTCTCGGCGTTACGTCCCTCGTTCAGGAAGTCCAGCTCGATGGGCAAGTTCTTCTTGGACTCCTCCACCAGCCAGTGGATCTTGAAATCGGGAAATATCCGCTCCAGCACATTGACAGCCAGTTCCATAGTCTTCATGTCCACGCGGGAGTTGCCTTTGACATACGGATGTTGGACTTTGACCGCCACCACCTCGCCGCTCTTGAGCCGCGCCTTGTGCACCTGAGCGAGTGAGGCAGTGCCTAGGGGCTCTCGCTCGAAGCTGTCAAAGATGTCTTCGGGATTGCAGCGCAGATCCTGGCGTATCACCTTGTACAGGTCCTCGATGGGGTTCTGCGGCGCGTCCGAGTGCAGGACCTTCATTGTCTGGACGAACTCCTTGGGCAGTAGGTACTCCAAAGCGCCGATGTGCTGGCCCACCTTAATGTAGACGCCCTTGTTGGTGCAGATCAGCTCGAGCAGCTTCTCCGCCGCGATCTTGTGAACGCGACTCTTTTCCGCTTTGTACTCCGGCGTGGTCTTGTCCCAATCCCTGTAGTAGAGCTCCCGCTTGTAGGTGAGTGCCACGTCCACGACGGCGGCGGCGGACCGCGTGAGCCGCACGACGCCCAGGGAGTTGGGGTCGTAGTCATTCGTGTGGAGGCTCCAGCCGGCGGCGCCGACACCAGCGCCCAAGACGCCGTAACCCAGCAGGCGGCGCAGCAACAGCATCTCCTCCGGCTGCAAAACAGAGAGTATTCCACTGACTAAGAGCTCATTTAAGCGGGCAAAATCAACAGGTGTCAATACCAATTAACCTTTAGAGGCTTTCACCTTTGCTTTATTCGCGAAGTTTCCCCCAACTTGTGCTCTTTGAACTTTGCCTCGGCAACTTATTTTTTGTAGCTAAGTCGAAGCGACTAAACCTATTCCACACTCGAAATCATTTCCATTCACATTTTCCCCATCGATGAGCGCACCCCACATGCAGCTCAACTTTCACCTCGGCCGCCTGGCCCTGCGCCATTATGTAAACACTGAATGAAGGCGAGGCTCTTGCTCGTCTGCAGTAGCTGCCAATAGTTTCACTTACTCGATTCCGTGCGCTTCACGTTGGCGCCGCGTTTTCGACGGCGCGTAGGTGCGGTAATAAACAAAGTCTGTGATTAAATTCAAGCGCACTTCGACTTTCTGGTGCCAGCTGTTCGGCTGACGTCACACTAGACCTCCGTCAGCTGACCATAACAGTAATGTTGGCGATTAACAGGTAGCTGTTATCTCTCAGCAGAGCGGTCACTGCAGAGCGCGGGAACTTTGCGCTTATTGTAATTTCAGTTAATTTGTAAGAAACGGAAATTTATGTTACACTTGATGAGGCCATATACCTAATGATACTATGTATATTTCTCTATAAACTGTACATCAGTTTGCTGTCCTAACATTTCTGTAGTCTTGCAGTTACTTTTTAAGCTAACAGCAATTTAAACTTGTCTCCAACATTTTAGGATAACAGCATTTCAAAATTTCTCTCCAAACTTTTTTTTGGGTCACAGCAATTCAAATTTTCTCCAATTTTTAAATTAATTACAATTTTAAATCCTTTCCCACAGCCCGTCGCCAAGTTGAGATCAATGTGACTGGCAACTGCAACGCTGTTGGCTCCTCCGGCGGAGTCACCAACGTGTGCGTGAATACCCAGGACGAGGTCAGTGTGCTGCCCAAGACCATGGATCTGCCGCCCAGCTACGATGAGGCAGCTTTCAGCGAGCGAAAGCAGGGCAGCACCCTGACCATAGCCACCAGCTTGGAGGCCAGCAACCCGAACCTTGCGATCGGAGTCAACGATCCGCCACCGGTCTACGAGCCAAACGTGGCCTCCACTACGACCACGACTACGACCACCACCACATTCCTGGTCAACGGCCAGCCACCGGTGCTGTAACTCAGCACTGCGATTCGGAGGAATATAACAAATATTTAATTTATCCACTAAGACACCTGTATACTGCTTATGTAAATAAACTTTGCGACTTAAGTCCTCCTTAAAAATATCAAATTAAACGGAAAGGAACTAAATAAACGAAACCATTTTGAGGTTCCGGATGCAATGAGAATGTTTAATACAGTTAACTATGAAGGATTATGAATAAGTAGCAATTATTAATGATGTAAAATTAGAAAAAGAAATTCGATTCTAACTCAGCGCAGCAGGATTTCATCGAGACTGGGGTGCCTGCGTCCATAGGGATCCTTGGGCAGCATGAATATGTTGTCGCACCATGTGTAGCCAAGAACACGATTCTCCACGATCCACTTAAAGGCAGGACTCTCGTCAATGATATCCCGGAAGTTGTCGTTGGAAACCACGGCACCATCCAGTTCGTAAGCAAGCTGCAAAATGAAGCTGGAATGCAAGTTTATAAAAACGTGAGCTTTAGGTAAAAGAATCATTAAATTTCTCACCGATCGTCATAACTGATTGATTTTTGACCCGGGATGTTCTTGCATGGTGTAAACACTATCTTTCCCTCCTTGTGCAGCTGATCGAGGATCCCGGGATTGGTCGACTGGAAGGCATTGCGACGGAACAATGGCACCACAGCCTTTGCATTGTGTCCCATTTTGTCGAAATATTGCAGGCAATACTTGACGCCCTCAGAAGAGAACCAACTGGAGTTGCCATGGCTGCAGGGTAAAAAATGTATTAAATTTCTTTATAAAGCCATAAGAAGCTCGAAAATACTCACGCAAAGGCCACATTGCTTCCATCGATTATAATGTACCGCTTTGACTGGCCGCTTGTCTGCCCGGGATCTGCCGATTCCCCTGTGGCATTGAATGTGTTGCTGTTGTATTCTCCGACTTTTTTCATTTCTGCAGTGGAGAATCGGAAGTCTTTCAGCGAGACACTATTCTTTTCGTCCTGGACCTCAGTCTTTGAATTTATTTTCTCTGGCGAAGAATTGGAATTGGGTTTCTTAGGGTTTTTTTCCAATGGCTTTATCTCCGGTGACTTTGTAACTTCGAGTTTTGAGTTGGGTATTTCTGGTTTTATCTTCGCTGGTTCTGGACCTTTTTTAGGACTATCGCCAGTCAAGTCGATGCACATGATTATCGAGGTAGGGTTCGATTTGGGCACCCCGATCTTCGAGGTTTTGTCTGGCTCGTTCTGAGATGGCTTTGGAGCTGCTTTGAGTTTCTCCGAAGGTATCTTATCGATCTTATCCTCTGTATTGTTCTCACGTGGCTTTGGAACTATTTCTAGATCCGCCGAAGGATTTGATTTAGGTATGGCGGGCTCCAAGGATTCATTTTCCAACTTTGGTATTTCCGCCACGGCAATTTTCTGTGCACTTCGCTGACAAGCCTTAAAAAATGTCTCATCGCTGTTTATAGGGATGTTGGGGGATTCCATCATCACGCAGTCATTCTCCGTTTTCGATTGGGAGTCCTTGCTTACTTTCAGCGTTGCAAATTTCTCGGCAAGGCGATGGCAATTATTCAAAAGGTCTTCGTCATCACTCACGACTTCATCTGCAATGCGATGGAACACCTTAAAGAACTGAGCCATCGAAACATCGTTACATCTGTCCACCTTCTCTTCTTTAAGAGTCGCGTTTGGTTTTAGGTCTTCAAGCTAGTTAATGTCGAAATATAAATAAATTAATAAAATAAATTATTTTATCCACAAACATAGTATTACCTTCGGACTATAGATCTTTGGTTTGGGAAGGACATGGCTCTTCTGCGGCGAGTTATTTCCAAAATCCAATCTGCGTTTAGTCAGCGGACTTTTTTGGCTTTTTAAAACCTTTTTAAGAGAGTTGAGCAAAGTGAATATACGTCCGAGATCCAGTTTTTTATTTAGATGGGGTCTACCCAGTCTTTTGGGTGATTTCTAAAAAATAAGCGCCATAAAATATAATCTTTTAATATATCGATGTCTCACCTTGGTTTTGCGCTTAAGCAAAAGAGGTCCTGCCATTGTCCTATAGTGATTTCCGCTCGGCGTGTTCTGTAAAGAGATTTAACTAAGTTTTTTGCCCACTAACTGTTTTTAAAAATATATTTTTCTCGGACTATATGTATGGCTATGACACTATATTGTTGCTTTTGTTACTGTGAATATTTTTTCTCAGACTATGCGATTTAACGGAAATAGCATCCAGACAAACATACTTGAAATGACAAAAAGAATTATTAAATAAAAACAATTAAACTTCAGCTTGTAAGAAACTTAAATGTATTTATCCTTATATAACACAACAAATATATGTACACAGATGTGCTTAAGTAAAAATGTATAAATCGGAAAATGAAAAATGCACGAAGGTAACTTTTGAACCCCGTCATTAACTCGGCGCTCGCTCATGGCAAAGCGCTCTACACAAGTGATTTTGTACGTAAATAAGAATGTAAGTAAAAGTAAAAGTAAGCTAGCAGCGCAAGATTTCATCGAGAGTGGGTCCCCAGCGCCCGTAGGGATCCTTGGGCAGAAGGAATATGTTGTCGCACCACGTGTAGCCAAGAACTCGAGTCTCCACGATCTTCTTAAAGGCCGGACTCTCGTCAATCAGGTCCCGGTAGTTGTCGTTGGACACCACGGCAGCATTCCACTCGTAAGCAAGCTGCAAAATAAAGCTGGAAATGGAGATTAAGAAACGTGAGCTTCAGTTAAAATAATCTTTTCAATAATAATTGCTCACCGATCGTCATAACTGATTGATTTTTGACCCGGTATGTTCTTGCATGGCGTGAAAACTATCTTTCCCTCCTTGTGCAGCTGATCAAGGATTTCGGGGTTGGAAGATTTGAAGTTGTTACGACGGAACAATGGTATCACAGCCTTTGCATTGTGTCCCATTTTGTCAAAATACTGCAGGCAGTACTTGATGCCTTCCGAAGAGAACACGTTGGAATTGCCATGGCTGCGGAATATTTACATTAATTGAATTAAAAAAATAGTTCCGGAAAATCGAAAACACTCACGCAAAGGCCACATTGCTGCCGTCTATGATAATAGACCGCTTATTCGACTTTGGCTTGTCGCTAGTCTGCCCAGGCTCGTCCAATTCCTCTGTGGGATTGAATGTGTTGCTGTTGTACTCTCCGACTTTTTTCTTTTCTGCAGAGGTAAACGTGCTGATGCTCATTCGTCCACTTTTCTTTTTTTTGCGCTCTTGTGGTTTTTTAGGGCTTTTCTTGTCTCTCTTTGCCAGCGGATCGAGCAAGGGAATGAAATCCCCTCCGTCCATGGAGTCCTCCAAAAGGATCACCGAATCGTTGTTGTTTTCGAGTGGCTTTGGCATTGATTCGGGACTGCCAAGCAAGTCGACGCAGGAAATGTCCGCCGAAGAATTCGACTTGGTTATGGTGGAGTACAACAATCCATTTTCCGACATTGGTTTTACGAGCAGAGAAGGTTCGCGATGAGAGTCCGTGTATATCTTCGGCGTGGCAGTTTTCTCGGCACGGCGCTGGCAAGCCTCAAAGAATTTCTCACTGGAAAATGGTTCTTTATCTGTATCGCTTTCGTCCTCATCGATGTTTATGGAAACCTTTGGGCTTTCCAGCAGAACGCAGTCATCGTCGTCACTGGTATCGATTATTTCGCCCTCTTCAATCTTATTAGGACGTGGAACAGGAGTTCCTCTTTCCTAAAATGTATTATTTATATGAATGAAATAAATTAATAAATATATAAAATCTAAATAGTTAACCTTTTGCGGGCTGTAGAATTTGGGTTTTGGCAACGCATGGTTCTTAGATGGTGATTTCCTAAGGAACTCCAATTTGCGCTGGATCTGAGGATTCTTCTGAACTTTGTATTTCTTTTTAATCGAGTTCATCAACTTGTTTATATTTTCTCGATGTAGTTTCTTGATCTGATTTGTCTTGCGATGTAAAAATTTAGGCGAGTTCTAAAAAAGATAAAAGAACGTCGTAATTAGATTGGATCTTTAAGTGAAATTACATACCTTGGATCTGGGGTCCCGAATCTTCCTGAACTTCTGCTTATATGCGCTGGTACTGGCGGATTCTCCATCTTGTTGTTGAACTGCCTACATGTATCAGGGAAATAGATGGACATTTGGGTTAGTCACTCGGTTGTGGAAAGCTTTCATTTTTCCTACTTACTGCGGGCTAGAGTATGCTCTAGTTTTAAAGTTCTTTAGGTGCTTTTGAGTAAAACTACATTTCTTTTTTTCATAGACATTAATTTACATCAAATTTATTGAGAGCTGGAGTGTATACAGGGCTTACGTATATATCTAGGCGTACACACTAACTAGGAAATCAATTTTGATTTAGACTTAACTTAAGAGTTAAACTAAATAGATGCATGGCAGAGAAGTAGATAGCTCCCTGGTAATCGAGGGGCCATGCAGTCAAACGAGGTAAAACGGCCCTTAAGTACACAACTCAAATAGCAGGAAACAAAGCAGCCCCGTCGCATGCCGAATCTTCCAACTCCTGGCAGATGGCGTAATATGCCTACTGCTGCCTAAGCTCACGGATTTCGCTGCGTATATTGGTGCGGGCCAGTTCTTCGTACTTGTCGTGGTACTCTCCGGTTGCATAGATGGAGGGAATCATCAGTAGGGTCTCCAACACCTTGATGCGCATGGCCTTGTAGGTGGCATCATCCAGATTGGCGTACTCCGAGCGCAACAGCGTGGTATAGTGCTTGTACTCTTCCGGAGAGGAGCTTTAGTGAAGTGCAATGACCGTAAAGGGGGATGAAAGCGAGGGACGGGATAGGCGATTATACTCACGCAAGCACCACCAAGTCTACATCCTGCAGCAAATTTGCCTCGTCGTCATGGCACCAGGTCAACTGATTTTCCGGAGTCTTGCGGCCCAACAGATTGCACACCAGACTTTTGGCACGATCCTATTTGGTGGTCCAGGTAATTAAATACTCCGAATAGAGAGCGGTATGGGATTTTAGCCGAGCGCTACTCACATCCTCGATGACGGCATCATGACAGAACTCTTCGAACACCTCAATGTTCTCCTCCGAGCAGCTCCGGTTGCCATCAAAGTGGTAATACTGGAAGAAGGCCGCCAGCACGATGTTGGGATTGGCACAGCCAGCCAGGTGAGGCTCCTTGCGCTGCATCATCTCCTGCCAGTTGTGGTAGGCGCGCGTAGGGCTCTCGGAGCTCAGGTGCTCCTGGATGCGGGCATACCACTCCTTGGCCACCTGTTCAGGCACATCGTGATGGTCGCACACTTTCTTCCAGATCTTCTCCATGATAGGTGGGGTTTTTTCGCTGTCGCTTTGGCCTCTAAGAATAGCTGAATCCAACTGAGTCAGCAAAGATGTGGCTGTGGTCTGGCGTTTGTAGAACTTTTCACTTATCACTTTTCACTGGGAATGTTGGGGTTTGGGGCCTGGCGTTTGCGCACTGTCACTCGCGGGAAAACGGATACTGCGCATTGCATCGATGCCAACTCCGGATTTTCTCCAAAATATGCTATTTTTTGTAAAAAACATGGTACTCACCGATATCGACAGGTTGCGGAGTTGATCGTTTTGAGGATCCGCGCCTGACAGGCTGAGCAGTATCTTCGAAGCTTCATTGGAGGACGATCCGTTCTTGTGCCACTGACTGTCTTTCTTAAGAGTCTCCGAGGTCTTCATGGCCTTACGCTTCCTAAACTTTTGTTTGCCCATTTGGGGGCCGGAAAATCACAAAAATAAAGGCTTAAACACTAAATTTCGTTATGTTCAACTTTCAGCAAACAACAGCTGTTGTCCGAATGCGTGCTTCGTGTTTTGGTATTTTTGCAGAGCGTCTACGCGCGAATCGCCAGGCGTTAGGAATTTTAAGTAGGGCTGTCGCCCCTTATTAAGCAAAACAGTAATTAAAGCATGTGTTTTCAGATTTATTTTGGTGACATATAGAAATTAACCGACAAGCCTTGGTAAGTTAAGTAGATAATAATAATAAATATTTCTTAACGGGATTAAAAAAATATTATTTACAAGTGTTTTGTAAATTGTTTCCACAGAAATGAAAAACAATTGAAGAAGTGTACAATATAATTGTGCATTCGAAATTTATAATTAATTTCCCAATCTATGTATAGATATTCAAATTGTATTACTAATTCAATATATGCGATGATTATGCTTACGAAAACAATCGCTTATCAATTTTTCCAAGCATCTGGCAACCCTAATTTGCATTGGACGAAAACAAATTCTATCCAAAAACCATAAACAAAAACTGTAAGTGGAAATGGAGCTGCCTTAGGAAATTTCCACTGCAACGAAATCGGATTACAACATGCCCGCCTGTGTGCTCTGCTTGGTCTGCTCCGCAGGCAGCTACGGGCTGCTGTCCGCCGAGGGCGTCCGGCTAAACATTAGGGGGATCATCAACAAACACTTTTCGTTTTTCGAGGTAAGCTGCGCGACATAATCGCAAGCTGCGGTTAATATTGACTTGACTATTCCTCTCCTGCAGGTACTCACTGCAGGCGGTGATGCGGCGGTCTGCCGGGAATGCTGGCAGTCCGTCAGCAGCTTCGATGAGTTCCACCAGCGGGTCTCCAACCTGCACCAGCAGCCGGGCAGAGGTGATTCCAAAAGCGTGCCCATTGAGTTCTGCGGCGAGACGGAAGAGGCCATCAATCCGCTGTTTGCCGTCGAACTGGATGCCCTGGCCGAGGGCTTCTTCGCCCCCAGTGAAGTGAAGGTGGAGGTCAATGAACTAGAACCCCTGCCCAAGGTGGAGCTTCTCGAGGACCCCGTTAACACGGAAACCAAAACCGCCGTCACCAAACGCCCGGGTACTCAAACCGAAGGTCCCCCGCATTCCAAGCGTCGCATTAAAAATGAAAGAGCAGTTGATAGTGATTCGGATGTGCCGCTGGCAAAGTTTGTGGGCTCAGACGCAAAGACCAGCGCCAACGGACCGACAAAGGACAACGAACAGATCAAGGGACAGCCGCTGCGAAGGAGCACGAGACGTGGTCGCCCGCCTAAGGCCAAACCCGAGCCTCTTGCATCCCCCAAAAAAGAACTTGACTCGGATGAAGATGACCACGAGGTAAAGGACAACGATATGGAGTTCGTAGCCGCAGAAGCCGTCCTGGGCACCGACGACAGCTCCAGTTCCTCCAGCGAAAGCAGTGACGATGACTCGGACGCCAGTCTGCCGGACATTGAGCCGGAGGAGCGGTATGCCGAGATTCCCAAGCGCGTAGTTGTGAAGCCCAAGAAGTACCGAAAGCGTGAGAAGCCCTTGGTTCCACCCGTCCGCATGAGTCGCGAGGAGATCGAGCGACGGAAACTCCAGCAGGACGAATACGATGAGATTATCCTGCAGTTCTTCAAGAAGTTTCCCTGCCACATCTGCAACCTCCTGGTTCAGAACTTCGCGGACATGCGGCGCCATCAGAGGGTTTCCCACAACATCGAATCGGGCTACATTGAGTGCTGCGGGAGAAAGTTCCACATACGCAAGGGTCTGGCGGAGCATGTGCTGGTTCACAAGAATCCGGATCACTTTATGTGCTCGCAGTGCGGTCGGGTATTCCAGGATTCTCGCTCGCTGGAGGTCCACGAACAGACGCATACGAACCCCCAGGTGAAGACCGAGCCGAAGGAGAAGAGGATGTACCAATGCGAGAAGTGCCCCAAGAATTTCACAACCAAGGCGGCCATAGAGTACCACTACGTGTCCAAGCACGTGCCCAAGTCCGAGTTCAAATTCAGCTGTCCAGAGTGCAACAAGAAGTTGGTAGCCATGTCTAGCCCTAAAGTACCATCTAATCTCTATATGCTTTCAGGATTCCCACGGAGCGCAAGCTAAAGGAGCATCTGCGGTACATGCACGACCCAGAAACGGCCATCATCTGCGATAAGTGCGGCAAGTCGTTGCGTTCCCAAACGAATCTCAAGAAGCACCACGAACTGGAACATTCCGAAGAGCCGCGTCCGAAGCCCGATCCCGTGCAGTGCGAGATCTGCGGCACCTGGCTGCGCCACCTTTCCGGTCTAAAGCAGCATATGAACACAGTACACGAGCCGCCAGGCGACGAGCACCGCTGTCACATCTGCAACAAGACGTCCACGAACTCCAGAGCCCTCAAGCGTCACATCTACCACAACCACCAATGCGAGCGCAAGTTCAAGTGCGGGATGTGCGAGAAGGCGTTCAAGCGGCCGCAGGATCTGAGGGTGAGCCACTCTCCCAATTTCCATGAGAGTAGAGATTCATAGTCTCAAATTCACAGGAACACACGTCCACGCACACTGGCGAGGTGCTCTACACCTGCCCCAACTGTCCCATGACGTTCTTTTCCAACGCCAACATGTACAAGCATCGCCAGCGACTTCATCGCGCCGAATGGGAGGCGGATCGGAAAAAGCCGCTGCCGCCCAACATCATGAAGATATCACAGGGCGCCACCACGGCGATGAAGAAGCGGCAGACCAGCAGCGCCCTGTTCCCACAATCGGAACAGAAGCAATAGCATTTGCACATTTACGACATCTATAGATAGTAGATAAATCGTCAACCATTATTATTAACTCACACTTAACACAGATAAGTTAAGCCATAAATTAGTAGACGCGGACATATTTACATTGATTTATGAGGCTAGTATATCGTATCTTATCTAGCCATCGTCCTGTGGTATCCGGATTTCCTCGCACATGCCCTCCTCCCGGTGGATGCTAGCCCAGTGCTGCGAGAGGTCCCGGCTGATGGCCTTGCGGAAAACCATGCACGAGATGTGCGGCAGCTTCTCGAAGCGCACACGCAACAGACCGAGCCTGGCCAACGAGTAGCGCCAGTTCTTCATGAGATGGGCGTTCTTACCCACATGCTGGGAGTCGGGTGTGATGAGCACGAGGATGCCCTCGGGCAGGAGCAGGTCGTATGCTTTACGGCAGCATTGCAGCCGCTGTTCGGCGCTGGGCATGTATTCCAGCAGCAGACTGAAGATGACGCACTCGTAGTGGTTCGCCGGTAGCCTTCGAACACTGCCCTCTTCCAGCTCCGGTTCCCACAGACCAGGGACCACATCAACTTTCAAAAAATCCGCCTGCAATACATCTTCGGTGGCGGGGCACAGATCAAGAGCCGTTACTTCGAGGTGCGGAGCGTTGGCAAAGGGATTGAAGCAACTGCCCACGTCCAGAACCCGTAGTCTGTCCGGCGGCTCCTCCATTAGCTGGCACCTTACCTCGCCCAACTGTCCCTCGCTCTTGTACGACTCTAGGAGTCGCTGCTCCCGCTGTCGCTTCTGCAGATAGATGCCCTCGGTGAAGAAGTATTTGGTAATGTAGTCAATGGCCCACTTGATGCGGCTGCGCGCCTGCAGCTCCATATTTCCGTCGTTTGTCTCCCATATGGCCGCCAGTTGCCGCATGGCATTGGCGTACTCCGCCAGTCGCTTGGCATTCCTGGGACTCGTGTGCTCCTGCCAGGCCACCGTCGCCCCATGCTGCTTCGTCAGCTGCCGCAGGCTCTCGTGGCAGCTCTTCACGATGCTGGCCAGGCGCTGGTGCTCCTCCGTTGCCATTTCACACGCTTTTGACTGGTCTGCTGGATTGTTTACCTTTTTTTAAAAAGGCAGTGTGTCTGTAAAAAATGCTCAAATTCGTCTGAAAAAGATGTTTCCTTCCACGGTTTATGGTCCCACTAAAATCACTCAAACGTATTTTTAAAAATTTCACATTCACGATTACAATTTAATTATCAGAGACGCGAGGATTGCAAATCAAGTTTCTGGTTTTAAAATTGTATTGGATTTCTCAGTGGTTTCTGGTTTTTTGATGATCCTCGGGTTGGGCGAGTCATCGAACCAGGACATAACGTTAGCGCATAGAGCGATCACATCCATGCGAGGATTAGGTGGAAACACTCGACCGAGGAACTCCAGGAGCATGGGCTGTTTGCGTACCACCTCACAGTACTCGTCATACCCAATGTTCGTGTCCCTGTCCAGATCGAATTTAAGAAAGAGCATTTCCTTCATGTCCTGCAGCAATGAAGTCCTGTAACATAATTGATAGGCAGACATCTTGCATTCTTACCAATAGCAACTCCATTGCTTCATCTTCGTCCTCGCCCTCAAAGAATTTCCTAAGGAAGAACCCGACATCCTCGCCATTTAACTGCTTAGCGTCACTCTTATCGTAAGTCTGCAGCGATATGTTTATAATTACATTTAATAATATATTAATTTTAAGTAATAAATTGCATCTCACGGAAAATGCAAACTCCATCTTCAGCTCCAGGTCTCTGGTGAAATATATGGTTAATAACTTCACGAAGGACTCCAAGCTCACGTGCTTGTCTGGAAAAAAGTCAGGATGTGTACATCCTGTTTCATGTCCAACTCTAAAGACAATAGATGAAACAAGGTAGCGATCAGTTAGTTCAAACACATCCTCCATGAGGGCTGAAAGTTGCGCGATAGTCATGAACTTGGCCCTTGCTCCATTGGCCAGAACCAACTTGTGGTACACCATCACGATACTAATTAGCTCATTCCTCGTGAAGATGGTGTCCTTGCTCATTAGCGTAATCTCGTTCGCGTACAACCAATTGAATCGGGCATTTTCGAGGGTATCTATGGTCTCGTCTAAGTCCTTCATATTCCCAGTTTAAAGGAAAGTTCCCGAAAATTTTGTGGCTGCTCTTAAGTACGAGTTTGTTTTAAAAAATAGAAAGGATTTTGCAGCAATATTAAGGTGCGAAATTCATAGAAATACTGATTTAGTTCCACGTTAGATTTGGAATTGTGTGACTTTTGATACAACTGCACCTGTATGTAAATCCTATCCAATTAAAACACAATTCCCAACTGTTTACACACTATGTATTTGTATTTCTTTATCTAATGGTTTTCATTTTACCTTGCTTTCGCCCGGATTACGGCATTTATTAAGCTGAAGCAAGTGACAGGATATTACAGCGCTATACAACACACGTACGTACAGTAACTTATGATTACACGAGTTATAAAAGATGCTCGCTTCCGTATGTATGAACAAACATGTCCGAACATGTTACCTACTATGTATAAATGGTAGTTACGTTACAAAAAAAGCTTAAAACTAAAAAAAGGAATACATAAAAATAATACAGTGGCCATAGAGAATACTGACTGAGGAGTAGTTTGGGGAACTTATTCAGAGTCTGTGCTTGAGTATTTTTTCTTTTCTTATGTTTCCGACGACACAACCGCGTTTTCAATTGATCTCTTTTTTGTCCGGAGTACTTAACCGATATACAGATACAAATATATAATACTAGTTTTTCTTGAAAATGCAATGTCTGTGAGTGAGTTCGTGAGGTGCGAAATGCACAAAAAACAACAGTCCATTTGTCGTGACGACAGGCGGCGGACGCGCCCGCCCGTGTGGCAACTTGAGTGTGTGTCTATGAGTATTCGTATTCGTAATCGTATCCCCGGATGTCCTGCTGTCCACCTGAACGGCTGCCCGAAAGTTCAGATGTCCGGATGAGCTACATTTCGCTAAACGTATTTCAAGCTAAATTTTAAAGTACTGTTTGTTCTTGATGTTTCCTCTAAATGCACTTACACTCTAATTGCTGGCAATTCGTATTGTATATGCATGTGGGAGAGCCCCTGTGCCACGGCGCCTCCTAATTGCAGGCGGCATTGAGCGCCAGCGCCCCCTCCGCACTAGTCGATGGCCCGACGACGTCGTGGACATTGTTGTAGTCCGCTTTGGCATTGCATTTCGCCGCGCTCGATTCCTGTATGCTCCCGTTGAGGCCGCTGCTTTTAAGGGAGTAGATTCCCAAGCGCGCCTCGTGCTCCCGCCGCTGTTGGCGCAGTCGGATGTCATGCTCCTCGCGCATGTGACGCAGCTTCAGGTCCTGCTCCTGCCGGTAGTAAGCCATTTTTATCTCCTGCTCCATTTGTTCGAAGCGCAGCTTTTGCTCGTGCTCCCGCCGGGCATAGTCAATCTCAGCCAGTCGGGCCTGTTTCAGCAGCTTGAACAGGTCCTGCTTGTACTTTTGCTCCATCTCGGAGGTGCTGACAAGGTCTGCTGGCTGGCTATTCGTATCGGCGACCACTGGTGTGGCGCCCAGGGAGAACTGCTGGAGTGTGGTGATGGGAGCTACGCTGTTGGAGGCTTCATTCTCATCGGACAACAGTGACTGGGCCTGTGAAAGCTGCGAGAGAAAGGGGATCCATACATAGTTATTAACCATCTAGAATGTATTCCATGCTATCCCTTAGTCCTCTTACTACTTACATTTCTCTGTCGCCTTTTCCGCGGCGGGGCGGCTACTGTCTTTTCGTTCTCCTCTCCCGTTTCGGCGGATGTTTCTGTTTTGGCGCCAGCCAACGGCGACGGTTTGGCCTTGGCCCTTTTGCGTCGTTGGGCGGGCTGGGCGGCGGGAGTGCTCTCCTGCTGCGAGTCTCCATCCCCGCCAGCGGTGGAGGGCGGCGGCGATGGAATAGCTATAGTGGACGTCTGCAGCGTGTCCTCGCTGGCGTTCGTGGAGTTGGGCAGAGCGGCCAGCGGCATGTCCTCGTCCTCGTCGATGTCCAATAGCTCTTTTTTGATCGCGCCGTTCGTGTTGGAGCTGCGCGTCTGGCTGCGTGATGTGACCGGGTCCTTTTGCATCTCCTCCATGAACTCAATCATGCGCATGCCCTCGAGAGCCTCCGCCTTTGGATGCTTTTGCTGGTGTTCCCGCTTGGCGGAGTTCTTCATGCTGCGCCACTGCACCTGGATCTGTTCCAGCAGTCTGTGACGAAAGTTCAGGGCGTTAAACCTGAAAGGAGAAATGGACGTTAGACACCGATTCTTGTCTGCCGAGTTGGGCTAACTTACTGCTTTGTTATTTGTGACCAGGCCAGTCGCTTGGCCTTTATGCTCTTGGCGTCCACACTCCGATTCTCGACGAACGCCACCTTCGACTTGATGACCTCGAGGAGCAGGCCGCGTTCGGCCTCCTCCCAGTTGAGGGAGCGTTTCTTGCGCGTGCCCTTCTTTTTGCCGCCCGCGCCTTCCTTCTCGCCAGCGTCCTCTGCCGCATCTTCTGCATTCTCCGCCCCCTCATCCGTAGTGGCGCTGCTCGACTTCTGTGGCTTCAGCTCGGCCTTCTCGTCCTCGTCGTCGTCCTCCGGCGGCGAGGACGATCCTTTGGCTAGCAGCTCTTCCAGTTTCATTGTTTTTGTTTACAACTTGGCCTTACAATTGGTTGGATTCCAATTCGAACAAACAGGCTTGCAAAAATCCTATTTGATTTCTGTATATACTGGAATTGCAGTGTGGCCAGGTAGCGCGGGTTGGGAATTACCAATTATTTTGATATGTACGTCAAATTAACGTCGCATAGTTAGCGTCGAATCGGAATGGTGGGAAATGGAACACGGAGGGGAATTTTTATTTCTAGTTTATTTCGTAAAAAATTAGCTAAATTGAGAAAAATAAAGTACCTATGTATTAAGAATTAAACTTACTAATGATTTATTTTGAGTTTGAGCAAATTTAAGATGTGCAAGTGCCTTAAATCTCCATTAGAAAAATCGACTGCCCCAACTTTTTATTTAAATAGCTCCCCTCACAGATTGTGTGCCAACATGCACGGTACCCCAGATCTTAGAGCCCTTCTTCAAGTATAACTCCCCAAAATTTCAATAAATTCGTTCTGTCATTTTTTTAGAAAATCAGAGCCATGGTAATATTCAAAATATTGTCGAGGGCCGGCCATGGGGTATTTTCGACACCAACTTTAATTTAAATATTGTGACACACAACGATCTCGTGCCAAAATGCACGGTATCTCACAAGAAAGGGAAAAATAATCATGAATTAAGGTTTTAAACTAAAAGAGATATTTCCGCAACGATTTTAGCAATTCAAGTATTTCTCATTTCCGAGCTGGTTCATAGACACTGGTTCCATATCGATATGAGCGTCTTCTTAACAGCATAATTTGGCCAAAAATGGAGTGTCAGCCAAATGCCATATATAGTTCGATTCACCGTTAAAATCTTAATTATTTAATAATAAAATATTGAATAAAAACGATTTGTTAAAAAATTAAGATATAAAAACTCCGATTTAAGGACCTAAATATCTGCATACTTGATGTTTTCTGAAGAGCATAATTTGGACAAAAATGGAATGACAGCCAAATGCCGATTATATTCGGAATCGCCGCTAAAATCTTAATTATTTAATAATAAAATATTGCCTTAAAAATGATTTGACCAAAAATTAGGATATAAAAATGCCGATTTAAGGACCCAAAAATCCGCATTTGGTGTCTTCTGAAGAGCATATTTTGGCCAAAAATGGAATGACAGCAAAATGCCGATTATATTCGGAATCGCCGCTAAAATCATAATTATTTACGAATAAAATATTTCCTTAAAAATGATTTGACCAAAAATTAGGATATAAAAATGCCGATTTAAGGACCCAAAAATCCGCATTTGATGTCTTCTGAAGAGCATATTTTGGCCAACAATGGAATGACAGCCAAATGCCGTATATATTCGGAATCGCCGTTAAAAGCTTAATTATTTAGGAATAAATAATGGAAAAAACAAAGAAAAAAAATTTTGGCCGATTTTTGAAAAAATGATAAGGGGTTACATCATTAAAATTGTCAAAAACTGGCAAAAATTTAATTTTTAATAATTCCTAAATTTGAAATGCAGATTAATTAACCAAATAAAACCCAACATAGAAATGCTTTCCGATTTGAAATTAAGGTTGTTTTGGCCAAGTTATGGTTATTTATATTTTTTTAGGACCCTAAAATCCGCATTTGATGTTTTCTGAAGAGCATAATTTGGCCAAGAATGGAATGACAGCCAAATGCCGATTATATTCGGAATCGCCGCTGAAATCTTAATTATTTACGAATAAAATATTTCCTTAAAAATGATTTGACCAAAAATTATTATATAAAAATGGCGATTTAAGAACCCAAAAATCCGCATTTG